>MU225293.1:2555192-2579073 GCA_018584345.1 Thuja plicata | reverse complement strand
GAAGAAGATGGATGGAGAGATCACCAAAAGGGCACTTTTTGGCTTGAATCCTTCAATGGCCTCCAATGGATCTCCTTCATGAAAATGGATACTTGAGAATGATGGATGCTTGCTTCAAATCTTTCTTGATTTCTTTCTTGGACTTCACTTCATAAGGATGCTTGATTCTTGATTAGAAGACTTCAATTGCTTCGTTATTGTTAGAGAAAATGAGAGGAGAAAGTTCCCTTTTATATGAAATTTGGGAAAAATCTTCTAAGGAGGCATACATAGGATAATTAAATAATCATTTAAGCCTTTAACCTTAGGAGATGACCTATATTAAATATAATTTAGGAATCAACTAATTCAGAACCTGAAACAGCTGACCTGGAAGCAGGAATAAACTTTTTGTGAAGGCCGACATCCCGGAAACCAAAAGTTCCCAGGATTTGGACCCTGGGATAGGGTTGAGGTCAGCCCTATCCTAGGATAGGGCTGAGTTTGACCTTGTCCTAGAGTAGGGCAGAGGTCGAACATATCCTAGGAGGTCGACCCTGTCCCCAGATCCCAGGAACACAGGTCAGAGACCCAGAATACAGAATTTAGGTCAGTAAATGGAGGTTAGAAAGGTAGGTCAAGGGGGAAGCCATGTCAATATCAAGAACCCATTCAGAGGTTCTTGTCATGACCCCAAACCACTCACTCAAAAGGATAAACCAATCTCCTATGGAAGTGCTTCCATTTTCTGACTATACATTTAGCCCCCACTTTAGCAAGAGTATGAGTTCAACACAAACTCTTGGTAAAGGAGAACATACATAAAAGACAATCTTATTAAAATCAAAAGGGATAAAGAAACTCTCAAGCCCCCAAGTGACTCGAGTCCTTATCATCCTTAAGATCCTGATAAGAGCAAAATCACTTAGTTAAGAAAGGAGAAAAAGAGTGTGATTATCTCGCCCAATGAGAACTTATGTCCCATTGCGAACCACGCAAAGATGTAACTAGAAAGATGGGGTTGAACCACCTAGTGAATGTGGCTACTCACTAGCCAACCCGTCAGGGAGATCCATTCTTAAAGGGATCAAAGTATTTGTAAATTGAAAATTGGCGGGATGAAGAGATCCGTGTAATTAATTAATTATAAACTGGAGGGATCAAGAGATCCTAAAAAATGTAAGAATATGTCTATGCTTTAAGGATTAGTTTCTTTTAATCCATAAAGGGAAAAAGTTTTAAATACCATGCTTTAAGGATTAGTTTCTTTTAATCCATAAAGGGAAAAAGTTTTAAATATTTTGAAAACCATTTTGAATGTGTGTGTGTGCAAAAAGTGAGTAGAGTGTATGCCCCCACGTTAAAGTCATTGCTAAAACTTTAACAGGAGAAATGATTTTAACAGAAACATAACCAACTCTACGGATTATGTTTCCACTATGAGATGCCCCCAAAAGTGGACAAATCACGAGAAATAAAACATAAACATACATAAGAACACAAAAGGGATCTACCTAATGTGGGGTTAGTACATTCATAAGATAATATGTAGATATAAATATGATATTATTGCAAATGAATTGACATCATTCCCCAAAGAAAGTAGAACTGCAATCACAAAGGAGGAAAGAAACTTAAGAGTTACGAAGAGGAATCTTTTCGGACCACAACCTGGAGACCAAAAAGAATTAGTGCTACCATGTCGCAGATCCAAGTAGATTGTACAAGGAAAACAATTACAAACAATAGCACATGTAAAACATAACATGAAACATCATATAGAAGAATGTAGATACATATAGAAGAATGGAACAACAGTTGCGATTCTTTTATCATCTTATACCAACAGAGTAACAAGGGTCATATAAAAGAATCTAACAAACATTTAGAAACACATTACAGGGGAAGCACATTACAACATATAAACACAAACAAGGCTACCAAAAAGGGTGAGCCAATCAAGCATGTTCTCAACCTTCCCCATCTTGGCTGATGTTCTTTAGGGTAGGTGGGAAACTCACAAGAGGGACTATATAAAATATAGTAGGAATGATAGCCAATTCCAAACAAGGATCCTCTTGAGAATTGCGTTGTTCAATACTAGGTGCGATTTTTAATTGAGTAGTAAGCATATGAGGTAAATCATTATCAAGATTAATGGTCTCATATTCATCACTAGGATCAATAGGATCATCAAGAGTGTCCTCCTAATCAAGGTTGATAGAAATATAATCCAAGATGCAAATAGGATCATCATACTCATTGGTCTTAACATCATGAATAGTGACATTGACTGCATCAGGCATAGGTTGATCAAAAGTAGGTAAAGAGTTTTTGAGCATAGAAGCACGGGCTCTAGCATGGGCTCTATGATTCTTTCAACGTTCATTAGTAGATTTGTTACATTTCACTGTGCTTGATATATTGTGAGAACTAGGAGGAATAAAAACAGTTTCCTTCATTGGTTCTATAGGAGGAATTTCAATAGGTGGTAATGTAAGGGTAGATGTGGGATTAATTTTATTAGTATTAATGGATAAAGGAGGGATTGCAGGAGTAGGCAAAAGACCATGGTTGGATAAAGGAGTAGTGAGAACTTTAGGCAACCGAGAGCCACTTCTGTAATTGGTTTGAGTCCACTTCCTAGCCACATGACTCCAGTTTTTATCTTTGTTCTCTCTGTACTAAGCTAGAGATTGGGTGGGTGTAAAACTGACAAGAGATTCTTCTGGGATTTTGAAAACTACCATAATAGTCTCTCTATTGACTGGCACAAGGGTTTGGCCTTCTGCGTTCAAAATGCAGTTGGATTTAACATCGTATCTATTAATACATTGTTGAACTAATTATGGGTACAACTGATGGCGGGAACACCGCGGCTTCTAATAATCCACTTAATAGGAACTCTAGACTATGGTCTTCCGCTACACGGTTTGTGTAGTCAACTGCCATTTTTTCTACTGATATCCCTAATAGGTCTGTGTCTAAGATAATAGGAGCTTGACACTGTATATTTCTAACATTCCTGAAGAAATGTAAACTGGACCTCATCCCTTCTTTAGGAATAGGAACACAAACGCCCCCCCTCTTGAATCAATATATTAAACATCAACAAGAAATTAGAAAAAGCTTCGGGAGCTACCTGTTTCACGCATACTCAGAACAAATTCTTCTCCACAGCGGAGACTCTGCAGAAAAATAATAGGAAAGAAGGACTTACAAAGCTATTTATATTTTCAAATTAATGCCTGAAAGATCAACTTTAATGAGCATAAATCGGGGACATTAATTTCAATGATGTGAGCCGAATGACTTACCAATAGGATGTCCTTGGAATCTTCCATCTTTAATATCATTATTAACCATCCCCCAAATGATATCTTTCCGCTCGTGCTAATGATCTCATTAAACGCCACCCAAAACCTTGTTCAATGTTCACTTCGTGGCTCTCATCAAATAAAAAACTGCCCCTCTTAAAGACTTAACCATCATTACGCTGCCAACTTATGTCATTGGTCCCATCAACTATCCTTTCACTGATGACTCTACCCATGATCTATCTTTGAACCTCTTTGAACTACTTTGAACCAGAGTTCAAAGAGGTTCGAAGTGGTTCACCTCCAAAAGGTGATATAGGCCAGGACCCATCTATAGAAAAAAGTTGTTAGAAGAGAAAACATTCATTGAACTACTTTGAACTAATTTGAACCAGAGTTCAAAGAGGTTCGAAGTGGTTCTGGTGAAGTATGAGCCTTGGAAAGGATCCGTCCAAGGAAGGCCGAATTTGAACTTGACAAATTTGAAGGGTATATGGGCTTGAAGGGTTGCCGCAAGGAAAGACTCTCAAGGGAACATGTTAAAAAGCTTCAAATTAATGAACTAACAAGGGTCTTTGACACTTCAACAATGGTGACTCTAACTGACCCTAACAGGAGATAAATACTTTATACAATTTGTTGATGACTACTCAAGAATGATATTGGAAATGTTTATAAGAATCAAATAAGATGATTTTCATAAGTTGAAGATGCATAAAGCTAGAGCTGAAAAAGAAACTGGAAAATTGAAATGTCTTAGATCACATAGAGGTGATGAATTTACATCTAATGAATTCAATGAGTATTGTGAAGAACATCGAATCAAAAGACAACTAACTGCACCAAGAACACCTCAACATAATGGAATTCTAGAAAGGAGAAATAGATCTATTGTGGAATGCGCCAGAACATTGTAACATCATAAAGGAATTATATATAAATTTTAGAGAGAAGCTATTATTAATGTTGTATACACACTCAATCGAGTACAACTCAAGAAAGGGACAAAAAAGATGCCTTATGAACTCATGTATGGCCGAACACCTAATGCTAGTTATTTCAGAATATTTGGAAGCAAGGGTTATATTAGGAAAGATGAAAGAAATGGGAAATTTAGTAGCAAAAGTGATGAAGGAATATTTTCAAGATACTTAACTAGGAGTAAAGAATTCAAGTGTTTGAACAAGAAGACAAAGAAGATGATTTAAAGTGCAAATATAAAGATTGATGAATTCTGACAACAAAATGAAGAGAACAATGAAAAGAAACCAGAAAGATACAATGAACTGGCTTATTTTGAAACTGAAAAGGTAGATACAGAAAAAGCTAACACATGCACTGATAACACTTAACCGATAACAACACCATTACGAGAAGTAATGAATCAAGGTGTATGAATAAAGAATACAAAACTTGTAACAACAAGTAATATAAGAATCCATCATAGTTTGTCAGATATATTCACAGATAGGAATAATGAATTATTGACCAAAAGTCAATTAAGAGCCAAAAACACTACATGTCTATTATCGAAAATGGAACCGAGATTAGTCAAAGATGCACTAAAAGATGAAGAATGGATACAGGAAATGAATGAAGAGATTGAAAATGTTATAGGAACAAAATAGGTTTTAAGAAACAAACTTAATGAGAATGGTGAAGTAACAAGGGTTAAAGAAAGACTGGTTTGCAAAGGTTATGCACAAGAAGAAGGATTATATTTTGGAGGGACATTTGCACCTATCGTAAGATTGGAAGGGGTCAGGATAGTACTAGCTTATGCATCATTCAAAGGATTTAAATTTTATCACATGGACGTAAAATTGGCATTTCTGAATAGAATACTAGATGAAGAGGTATATATTGAACAACCTGAAGGATTTATTGATGAAAAAGGTAAGAATTTTGTTTGCATATTGCATAAAGCACTATATGGTTTCAAGCAAGCACTGAGAGAATGGTATGAATCCTTAGACTCTTATTTAGTTAAGATTGGTTTTGAAAGAAGAAGCGATAATAGTAATTTGTATTTGAAAACTAAAAGTGAAGACAAAGTTTTGATTGCTAAAATTTTTGTGGATGATATTATTTCTAGAGAAAATGATTCACTAAGTAAATCTTTTTCTAAATAAATGAGGCAAGAATTTGATATGTCTATGATTGGTGAAATAAATTTTTTTATTGGACTACAAGCTCAATAGATGCAGAAAGGTATTTACATTACTAAGTCAAAATATATTAAGGAGATACTGAAAACATTTGGAATGGAAGGCTGAAGACCTGTTTGTAAACCTATAGTTACCAGTTGTAAACTATCAAAGGAAGATGAATCGAAGGAATTGAATGAAACATTATCCAAATCAATGATTGGAAAGCTACAATATGTTGTTCACAATAGACCTGATATTGCATGTGTAGTTGGAATAGTTGCGAGATTCTCATCAGATCCCAAGGATTCACATTTGACCGTAGTTAAATGAATTTTTAGGTATCTTAATGGCACAAAGGATTATGGATTATGGAACGAAAAGAAATGAGATTTTAATCTTCAAACATATACAGATGCAGACTGGGTTGGAAATTTTCATTGCAGAAAGAGAACGAGGGGTGGAGCTTTTTATCTAGGAAGACATTTAATTTCATGGACAAGTAAGAAGAAGAACTATATTTCACAATCTATAGTTGAAGTTGAATATGTTGCTGCTACCCTTAACTGTCAGTAAGTGCTATGGATAAAATATATATTAGAAGAAATACATTAGAAATTTGTTGAACCTAATGTTTTAAATTGTGATAACACAAGTACTATTAACCTATCAAAGAACCTGGTAATGCCCTCAACGACTAAGCATATAGTTATAAAATATCATTTTCTAAGGGAACAAGTACAAGACAGAAGTAAAATTGGAATGCATTCCTATAAAAGAGAAATTTGTAGATATATTCACTAAACCACTACCTAAGGATATGTTTAAATATCTTAGAGGAAAACTAGGGGTCCGACCCCTATCAAAAGTTAACTAGAGAAAAGATTTAGTATGCATAAGTTCATAATACTTTAATAGAATATCTTAAGTATGAACTGATGTATGGGTAGACTACTCTATGGGGGAGTAGTATAATTAAGAGAAGGACAGATATAAAATCATTTGATAGAATAGAAAGGTTGATCGCATTTGGAATTCTAGTCAAAGGGGGAGAAGTAAAGAAAGGGGAGAAAGTGTATGTGGAAATTGAAACATTAAAATGCTTAGGAAAGAGTAGATAGAGAGATGTAGAACCAATAGCCAAATGGTAAAAAGAACTAAAAGATCATATCAATACAAAGAAAGGTATAGATGGTGAGTTATTACTAAAAGCCTTATTATAAGTTTTCCATCAATTCCAAAGCAAGAGATTGTTGGCATAAGATCAGATTGTTGGCATAACTGGAATATGGAGAGATTATTGATATAGTTTATATTGAAGATGTTGGATTAATTTAATGAGTTATGATGTTTTTCATTGATGTCAAATAAGAAAAGTATTAACTATAGACAAAGGAGGAAGGCCTGTTGGAAAAAGGAGGTTAGCTATCAAAGAGCCAAACGCTATCAGGTAAAAGGAAAACATGTTGAGGCTGACAAGAAGGAAGAACATTAATACAATTTAAAATCAGATGATGAAGTCATGATCGTTGGATCTAGGGTTAGTTTTTGGAAATTAAGGATTATCTATTTAAGGAAGAAACAAGAAAGATTAGGTATCACATCATATCAATTCGCATTTTGAAGGAGAAGGAGTACATAAAATATTAGCTGAATAGAAGATCTAATCAGTGAAGGATTGTTACAATCAGAGAAGAGAATACATAGGATTGCAATGGTATGTTACTGTGTTAGAGAACTTTATTGGATCTGATTTAGGAGAGTTAGTGCAAACTATAGATCATTGTTAGTTGTTACTCTCTAACAATTGTGACAGTAAAATCCCTATCCAGTGGCCCTAACAGGTCTATTATAAAACCCTTTTACAGGGTGGCATTCATAAAAGAGTGTCTAAATGCTCTAACCAAGTTACTCCTAATAGGGTAAAGACTTTAACATGTCCCTAGGTAAATCCCATAACCGGGTAGCATTTAATAGTGCTTAAATTGTAACCATTAACTAGGAAAGCTCTTAAATAGATGTATTTCAAAAGAGTACAACTATTTGTGGGCACCAATATGACACTGTGGTTTTTCCCTGACTGGGTTTCCATGAGATAAATTTTAGAGTTATTGTTGGATGCATGTTTACTTTGTATTGCATGGATGATTAATAGTTTGATAACCAATAAGACTTTTATAGGTGAACTAAACTAGAATCGGGTAATCTTATAGAAGAAATTGTGGGACTATATTTTAAAGATTAATTTGGTGTTTACTGGTTCACCCCCCTTCTTAGCAAATGGTCTTACACGATGAATGTATGTTTGAACCACAAGCCAATAATTTGTGTTGTCTTCTTCTAAAGTTTCTCCTTACTCTATGGTTTTATCTATCTCCGTCTCTATACCTCCTTGTAGTGATTTCCTACCATCCCTTCTCTCCTTTAGTAAAGTCTTCATCTAATCCTTATGTTTCTCAACCCTAGGTTTAGAGGTACTTGCAACAAAGATTGGCCCCATATTGCATTTTACTCCATAGTTTCCCATATCTATCTCTACTTTCTAGAACCACTTCCCCTTTTAAGTTATGATTTCTAAGTTATCCGGATATCTCAAATGTGTATCTATCTTAACTAGGATCTTTGCATTCACTCCTAGTTTGCCAGAGAAAAAATCTTACTCTTACCCAATAAGTGATCCTATAACTTCTATTGTTTTTCCCAATGCTTCTAAGTTCTAGTATTTAATGAGATATTTTATAGTTAAATTCATGTAGGAAATATCCTACGTATATGCTTCTTGGGATCAAAGTTTGGTTCCTAGTAAATGCAATACAAGAAAATCCTTCAAAAAATAAAGATTTACCAAATATAATTTCTTTGTTGAACAATTTTGAGATACAATCAACTAGAAATAAACCTTTAGAAATAGATTACATGCTTACCCAACCTTGGAGGTTTTTTCACCACCATTTGACAATCTTCTTCATCTAGTTGTTTGGCTTGCTCTAATTTGTAAAGAAACTAAAATATTTAAAATGTTCCCAAATTGGATTGAGTATATAAATAAATTAATATAACATGCTTGTGTATGTATAAAAATTTTAAAACCTAAAATAGTGACTTATTTTTCTAATCTTTTCTTAATAAAGCAAAAAATTAATTATTTGATGAATATTGGTCTATAATAAATTATCAATATAGTAAATCTAGGTTTAATACTAGTATTAAACAAGAGAGAAAACCAATAACAAGATACAAATTAAAATTGTTGCTGAATTCAAAGGACATAAATTAATGGATGTATTCAATGTTATGTCTATTTGATTGATAATATTAATGAAGTTTTGAATGCTTGTTTGGTACGAAATCTTAAATTTATATTCTCTTTTCTTAATTCAGGAGCCTTCCACCATTGATTATGTTGCTTGTGAGAATTGGAGAATATTTGTTTTGTCATTTATCTAAAAATTGATTGATATGGTTGAATGCTTTTATTCGTTTAATTGTTTAATTTTTTATTTTAAATGGACTTATATTATTACAACCTTTATTAATCTAATTCTGCAATCAAGCTTTCCTAATTGTTTCGTGGATGAATAATTGGATGCGATTCAAAATGTCAAATAAAAAACTTGCACACTATTTTTGTCCAAAAGCATTCTACAATTACGATACATGGATTGTGGAAAGCTAATTCCTAATATTTTTGCCTTCTTGTTTTCATAGCTTTATTGACAAGCCGGTTACAGTTGTAAGTGTGTTGTATTGTAGTAATAAATGAGGAAGTAACTAGGAGTTTGAGTTTGATGAATGGGACAAATGGTCTTTCTTTTTGTTTGAAGATGGATTTATATTTGCAAAACTAAGATATAATGTGGGTCGCATTTGATTTTGTGATAGGATAGATGGACATTTTTTTATTTTGCCAAAGTAGTTATTTATTAATCACATAGCTTTCTAATGGGTATACCTAGATATTGGATTAACTGCAAAAGATCTAAAAAATGTTGCATATCTTAGTAGTATGAATGTGTATGGGGCATGTAGAAGCAAATATAATATTCCCTAACATGTAAGACTCGAACACCATCTTTTTGGGATAAATAGAAGTCAATTATAAGGCAAAAATATCTTGAGTGTTTTTTAGTTTGTATTAATTTTATTTTGAAAAATAAGTTGAATATTTAATGATTAATTAAAAACTCTATTTAAAAACTCAATCCCCCCAACACTTAGGATAAGTCTTCAAATTGTTTAGTTTAGTTGAGCTAGTTGCTTAATTTTTTAGGAACAATTTAGGGAGCTAATGATTCTATGAATGTTTTATTTTGTTATATGTTTTTAAACCTTTATCATAAATTTTATTTTTTAGATTGAATCATGAATATTAGTATTTTCAATTGCTAAATAGTAAATGCATTTTCAATTTCTCCACTTGACTATTCAAAATATTCTAATTCATCATTTTCTGATAAACGAAAATCTCTGTGAAGATACTCTAACCACTTAAATTTAGAAAAAAAAAAAAAGGGTCGATTCTTTCAAAAGGAGCATTTCTAATTACATACGGCAACAAACATAATGATGATTTGTTTGCCTTTTTCTTTTTCGAATAACATAAAGCGGAACTCAGTGTTAGACACCGATTACGACAACCAGGCCTTTTTTGGTCCATTCACTTTTGACACTCGTCGAAAATTGGTATCAAATTGTATTAATGTCAGTAAGGATTTTGAAATTGGTATAAAATTGTATTAATGTCAGTAAGGATTTTGTCGCACTCGTGCGCCCTCACTTTTTCTATTCCCATTTTTCTCATCTTTTTCCTCTCATTTGGAATTTGATAATCTTTTCCGAATTAATTTAAATCCTCGTACGGGAAACGTATATTTCAGGATTGCACGCAATAATGATTTATTTCAATCAACAGCAGTGCATGCAAAATCATCCAAAGTAAAAACGTAAGATTTGGATTTGTGCAAAAGAATCCGAGATTCAACAGTGACTGTTTAAAAGTTGTGTCCATTGTTTTGATTGACATAAAGAGAATATTAAACAAGCTTTTGTCCCCCGTGAATGTTATCCACAAATCGAATTCTTACCAAACATTCATCGCGAGAATTCGGGCAACAAAATTGGCTTTAAATTCAGCAGTTGGTTAGTGAGAAATACATAACAAAAGCAAGAATGGGAGAGAAGAAATGGAGAGTGGAAGAAGAAGAAGGGCTTAACAGAGGGCCATGGCAACCTGAAGAAGATCTTCTTTTGAAAACATACGTTGAAGCAAATGGCGCAGGCCGTTGGACTACTCTTGCCTCTAAAGCCGGTACAAACATACGCTATAGGTTTTTGTTTACTTATCTTCTAATGGGTGCATTTTTAAAGAATTTGTTGTCATGGTTATTCATTCAAAATTGTTCTTCAAATATCGAATATCTTATTTCAAACAAAATATATCATTAGTTGGTCTGACTTATTAACAGTCCTTAAGGAGTGTATAATACTTTCTAGTTTTAAAACATGTATATTTTTCAAAAGCCGGTACACCATTGCCAAACTTCTCTCTAGTTAAAATTTTTTGTATCATTATAATTCATGCAAAATCGTTCTTCAAATACCAAAGATCTCATTTCGTACAACATATATCGGTGGTTGTTCTAAGTTATTAACAGTTCTCAAGGAATGTATAATAGCTTCTGGTTTTAAGCTATGTATATTTTTCCATCAGTTAAGCTTGATATTTTCCATCACATCCAGTGATCTAAAATTATGTTCATGCTATAGTGGTCTTTACCCTTTGGAGGAGATTCACAACTGGTACGTAATGTTGCAACTTGATAATTCTTGATAATGATAGTTTTTATTTTGCCCTCTTTATTGGGTAGATTGTCAAACAATTTGTTGTCATTGTTATTCATGCAAAATCGTTCTTGAAATATCAAAGATCTTATTTCAAACAAAATTTATAATGGTCTGAGTTATTAACAGTCGTGAAGGAGATTGTTATTAACAGTCGTGAAGGAGAATACAATAGCTTCTGGTTTTAATTATGTATATTTTCAATCATTTAAGCTTTATATTTGTATTACATCCAGTGATCTAATAGGAAGAAGAAGATAGCAGTCATTGAGCCTGATCTGAAACATCGTTTAATCAAATATGACGTTTTCGATCATATTTACTGATCCACCAATAAAAAGAGGAGTGATCATTGAATTTGATTGCAAACGTCACTAAAATGAACATGATATTATTGATCACACTCAATAATCAATCTTCAGAAAAAAGAGCATGATCTGAAACATCATGTATAGTTTGACGTGACATTTTCCATCACATTTAGTGGTCCATCATTAGAAAGACGAGACGAGAGTGATAATTGAATATGATTTGAAATGTCATGCTTAATTGATTGCAAAATACAGACAATTAAAACAAAACACTTAAAAATACCAATCATCTACATATTGAATTTTCTATAGAAATTTTCATTCTTTATGTAAAATCTCTCCTTTCATTTGAATACAATCTCAGTGTATTACTTGCATGTATAGCAATACACAGTTTTCTTTTTACATTTATGCAAGATCTATTGTTGTTGGTACTATGGACAGTTATAATATTAGGCTGTATGAGTGAGTTTTCCAGTTTGTTGCAGTATTGAAAAGATTCCTTATAAAACGTATTGCGTATATATTTGTATCATATCAAACTCTATACATGTAATATTTTAGTATTCCCATAAGAAGATTAACGGCCATTTTACACGATTATAAGGTTTGAAGAGATGCGGGAAGAGTTGCAGGCTACGATGGATGAATTACCTTCGCCCAAATGTAAAGCGAGGCCAGATTACTCCAGACGAAGCAGACCTCATTATCAGACTGCAGAAATTGCTTGGAAACAGGTTTGAATTGACCTTTCCTAACCACTTTAATATGTATGACGATATACTTTTATATCCCTGATGAATGAAATGATTGGTGCAGGTGGTCGCTGATTGCCGCTCGTGTACCAGGAAGATCAGACAACGACGTAAAGAACTTCTGGAATATTCATCTGAGCAAGAAATCGGGCCGCAAATGTGTACACCTCAAGACCCACAACTCAAAGCTCAAAGATATGCCTTCCACCAACACTAATAGTATTGGGAACTCGACCAAGGATGAAATGGATTCAGAGTGTTCTACTAAGTTCAATTTTCAGCCTCATAGGCTAAGCTTGCAGAGAGATTCGATCCCTGCTCCAGCAGAACCCAAAATGTTACAAAATCCATTCAATCCAGATGAGTCGACCACCAAGCCCATATATGGTCGTGTTTTTCAACATGTCATTCCACCAACGAAGTCCATTTTCAATACAGCTTCTTATTCCATATCATCAGCTGATGGTAATGAATTACATAGAGCAGTTTATAGGATTTCATCCCCATTGACAAATCTGGTTCAGCAGAATTCTCATGGATTCCCAGCTGAGATTTCTGACAGCATGCAAGGATTAATAACCTCTAACCAATATCATCCACACCAAGTCTCATTTGGGTTTGGTTTCGTCCCTTGTCTGGACAACAATTACAACTTTTACAGTGCAAGCTGCTCTTTCAATTTGCAGCCTAACAACCTCAATTCTCAGTTGGAACATTATTTCAAAGCTGAATCAGATGGGCTAAATCCTTTCCCAGTCAAGGTCACCAAGCTGAGAAATGATCCTTTTTTACATCATGTTATGGCACCAACAAAGCCCAACCTCAACACAGCGCCTTACACTATATCTTCAGCTCATAATGATGAATTCTACAGAATTCCATCCCCATTAACTACTCTTGATCAGCAGACTTCTCATGGATTCCTAAGTGATATCATACAGGGCTTAACTATCTCTAACCAATATCATTCACGGTCAGATGCATTTGGGTTTGGTTTCGCCCCTGGCTTTGACTCAAATTATATGTCTGACAATGCAAGCAGCTTTATCAACATGCAGCCATTAAATAACCTCAATTATTAGTTGGATATAGATGGCATGGAGTAATTTGTTTCAGGCGTTCTGTGACGTTTTAAAGTTTTTCTTCTTGTATTGCCTTGGAGTAAACAGCTAGCTTCCTTACGGTTTTTGTGTGTAATTTTTTTATAGGACTTTTATAAAGATCCTCTAGACAAGACTCTCAGATGTTTATGGGCACTGGATTGAGGTTTTTAGAAGAACATGATGTTCTTTGTGGCTATTTAATATTATCTTCTGTAATGAAAGCATTTATAAATAAATGTGCTCTTTGTATTTTTAAAAGAATGTACTCTTTGTGACTATTTAATATTGTTATCTTCTGTAAAATTGGACATCTCTAAAGTGGAAAATAACATCGGCTTTGAACCGAGGATCTGCTGCACTCTGTGTAAAAGACTTCATATTTTGTTTAGCACCTCATTTATTTATAAAGGTGATAAATAGTTGTAAGCGTGAGTATATTAAGTCTGATGAAATGTTGAGGCACATTCAGCGATTTTTATCTTATAAATAAATCAGATAAATAATTGTAAGCCTGCGTATTTTAAGTCCCAGGAAATTGATTGTGAATGTTTTCTGATTCATCCTCAAGATGTAGAGGAAAAATTGTTAATGTAATGATGAATTCAAAGCACACAGACAATGAATTTGGTCTCCCGGCATAATCAAAGAGAAGGAGAAATGACAGCAAAGGCGGACGATGATGATGATCTCAATCATTGTGGATTACTATGATCAACAGTCGTGAATTGATCTCAATCCTTGTGGATAACAGCAATGCAGAATCTGGTAGTTAGGATAAGAAGTTATTGATTTCATGTTTTAAAAACGGGTAAACGTCTTTGTTCAAATCTTTGGATGGAAGACTTAAAAAAGGGCCACTCCCACTTATCAAACACATATGTGAGAATGGGTTAGAGCTTTTAATCATTTCCATTTAGCAAACGATAAGTTCTCAAATTAATCTTCATAATGTCTTTTATTTGCCATGAAAGCATAATTATATATGACAAAGATTTATTAGTAAAGTTTTCTTCAAAGTTTCAGCTAAACCATGTACATGATACAATGTAGCCTCCTTCAATCTATTCAATGAGATGAAATTGGGAAAATAATACCTAACGAGGAGTTGAAATTGGTGTCATTCTATATAGATATGAAGTTTGTGTGAAGATTAGAAATGATAACATTGTGCAGTATTATTAAGTAAATTCAATATACCTTTGAATAGAATACAAATATTGTGATATATTTATTTTATGAGAGAGAAGAGTGAAAAGAAGTTTAGGGGTAAAAACACTTCCTAAACTAATCCAAGAGGAAATATGAGTAAGAAATAAGAAACAATGAAATCATTCATCATAAATTAATGATGTATGTTGGAAAAATCTCATTGAGAAAAAGTTCAAATCTTTTAATTTCGACCCGATGTATTGCTAATAACAATTTAGTTAGAATGCATTCTAAGGAAGGAGTTTTTACAATCGACAAAATTATTACTTAGATCTAGAGTAATAAAAGAAATATAATAATGGCTAAAAAATGGACAATACAAACTCTATCTAAAGTAGTCAATAAATAGAGAAACCAATGTAGGAAACCACCAAATGGGAATCACAAACCCATGAAGTCATACTACCCAAAAGTGGTGCCTAGATTCCCTAATGAAATTCTAACACCCAACACCAAAGAAATTTTCTATAAGATCTATGATAGCATGTCATAGGTATTCTCTTAATAAAACACTCCAAATATTCTTAATGAGAGCCACAAGGACATGTTATATGTTCATGAATATTATTTCTCAATATGTTTAAGTCCATCTTCTAAATATCTTACTTTTCATGGATGCTATTTAATTCTTGAAGTGATATCTTAAATTCTAGAGGCCTTAACTTTTGATCTATAAACCCAATTTATCTCTTTTAAAAGATATTAAAGATCTTGAAGAGCTCCATGTTAGCATAGCCTACTTTATTTGGTTGAATCCTATTTTTGTTAATTTTAGGGTAAAACATAATATTTATAGCGCAAACAAATGTATCTTAATATTTAAATACAATGTTGAGATGCATATCCTAACAATCTCCCATTTTTTGAATATTTCACATGAACAAAGATAATAAAAACAATGCCAACTATTTACTATAGTGTTGACAATGCCATAGGCTTATTGAATAATTTATTCATATCTTTTCATATTGACTTTGTCATATCATCTAAAAAAGTTTTCACGAGTATAAAATTCATCTAAAAGTACCTTTCCGCCTTCCACCAAATCATTTGTAAAAAAACATTGCACATCAATATACTTTATTTGAATGTAAAGTAGTCAAGTTCTTTCACAAATTGATGTTAGTTTAGCTGTCACAATAAATTCTAATATATTTTTTTATGTATCCCAATATTTGACAATAATCTCAAATTTCAAATAGAATCACAAAATAATAATATATCATCAACATATATATTTTAATAATGATAAGTGATCGACATTGTATTTATAATAAGCATGACGATCTAGATATTATATTTAATATACCCTAACCTTAAATGATATGAATCAAATTTTATATATTACATACGCTAGAAGACCTTTTTAAACCATCTAAATATTTCTTCAACTACAAAAAAAAAAATTCTTATGCTTCTCAATATAGTGATCTATCCATGCCATATAAATATTCTCCTAGAGACCATTATGTAAAGAAGTTGTCTTCACATATATTTTATCAGCCTCAAGATAAAAAAAAAATAAAGTACATAATTATTAGCATTCTAATAGATGCCAGCTTTGCAATAGTAGATAAAATATCATCACAAATAGTGTGCTTGAGATAGAAATAGCATTTGGAAACTAATCATGTTTTTTAATTCTCAATCTTAACACAAAATACCAACTTCCTTTTTAGCACACATTTGTGGTCGATGGGCTTCCATCCTTTAGAAAAAAAGAATTGAGCCCCATGTATCATTGTTCCCTAGTAAAATAATCTTGACTCATCCATGGATTATTTCTAGGAATCACACTCATCTCTTTCCATTTCCAACTTAATTATTTTAAAATCATTAGCATTATAAAAACCACATCTAAAATTAGGCAAGCTTTAACTTTTGTGCTTGTCTCATTATTCTAATATTTTACAATCAATCCCAACCTCTAACAGAACACTCATTTGCAATCAATTAGTTTCCATCCCTTTGGAAAAATAACCAACTTTCATGCATCATTATTACCTAGTAAAACCATTTCCTCATTCAAGAATTAATTTTGGGAATCATAATAATTGTTTTTTATTTTCCTCCTTAATTGATCTCAAATAATTGATGTTAGGAAACAAAGAACATATACATCTAAAGTTAGGCAAGCTATAACTTTGCGGATATCTCTTCTACCCAGTCCTCTATAAAAGCTAAAGTGGGTGATCTCACAATATATGCATAATTTTATGTGAGGTCTCTGAGGTCCTACCAGAATGATTAAAAGTGATTAATAATCTACATTTACATTAAGAAGAAATAATATAATTGTCACTTGTCTCATTTTCCTATGTTTAAAAACTTGAATGGAAAATTACCACATTAAATTCCTAATTTTATGTAGGCCAAAAAATTGCATTTAATAAGAAAGGCTATTGTGTAGCCTAATATTTCTACATTGTGTAGCCTATTATTATTACTTTTCTTGCTGTTTATTATACTAATATCTAACTATTAGCACTAGATTGATGCATGATGGTGTTTCCTAAAAGATTTTAGCTCTTCCCAACCTTTTATGGTGTTGTGCTTAAGCCCAAAATGCCTTGAATTTGATACATGATTATTTGTAACATTTAAGGACTAAAGTATTAACATGGCATAATGAGAGTTTAAGGGACGGGGTAAAAATTCCTATAGAGTTCTTCCACTTGTCATATGTTGCTAGATTGAAAATTCATTTTAACATTTAAATCAATAGGAATTCTTCTATTCTAGGCGATGCTACTATCGATACTAATTTTTCAATTCACTCCAAGTTGTTAGTTATCTATAATTCACTCATCCAAATCCAAGATGAAGGTACCAAGGTTGTGCTAGAATTTCAATATCTCCAAACCTTGATAGAATAGTGAGAGTCACCATGCTATATGTAATCATATCACCTAGTGAGGAGGCATGACCACTTGAAGTCCACTCAATACTGCTAGAAAAGATTTAAAATTGCTTCCACTCGACATCCATCATTTATCACCAGACAACATTTTAGTTGGGATATTTCATAGTATCTTGACCATTGAGATGGGTAGTATCCGCCTCTCAATCATTCCTCCATGTCTTCTTATTAATATGTATTGGCTCATCATGGTTAGGGAGAACTCCCTCAAGTATTGTTGGGTTTCTTTACCAATGATTATTTGGATACCATAGCAAGAGGTTCAAAGTAGGAAGAAAAGAACTACTAATGATGGGTTGAAGCATGTCAACAATAGCATATATTCGCTAGGCAACAAGTGGAATCCTCCCTATAATTAGATGCTTCTCTTAGTTTCGTGATTAACTCTATTTTAATGTGTTTATTCTATGATAATTTGATGACAACTATTTCTATGTTAGAATTGTAAAATCTTTGATTTTATGACATTTCCATTTTTAAAACTATCTGTCTATTCATTTTACTCCCAACCTTGCTCATTAATCTTAAGTAATAACTCTTAAACTTCATTTTCTTTTTCACATTTATGACATTTCAATATTTAAAACTAATTATTTGCATCCAATAATTTTAAAATAACAATTATATATTTCAATAAATAATACTTTAACCATCTTATATATAATTTGAATGGATTTTGAATTCCAGTATAGATCTTGATATTTATGTTTTCGGACATTAAACTGAGAATACATATACTGACATGTAACAAGTTTTTCACCACAATAAAATAAGCTTCTTGTAACAAAACGTTGAAAAAAAATTACTAAGTTGATAAATTACGTGACCTCTATAAAGAGTAGAGTTGACAAGCTTTACTAACCGCGGTCTGTTTCATTATTGCCTCCCCCATGACGTTGTCACATCCATCACAAAAAAGAAATTTTAAATCTGACTTTTTAAAAGAAATCCGGTTTTATGCCAGCTCTGAAATTTTAGAAAGGCCTTTTGAATTGCCGTAAATCCGTGTCAAAATATATAAAGTTCATTTAAATTCTTTTAAAGCAACTTTAGGCAGCCGCCACAGTTCATCGATGTCTAATGTTAAGTTTGATTCTTAACAAATTCTCATGTTGATGCACACAACTTAAAGCAGATTTATCTGTTTAATCATTACTGTTCAAGTGCTCAAATCTGGATAGAACTTTTAGCGGACATTCATCTAACATTTCGAAATAGATTTTTACAACGTTTCTTTCCGAATGTGATGAAAATTCATAGAAATTTATCCACCTTTAAAGACGCGCCTTTTCCAGAGGCGGATGAAATTTGAAACAATGAAGTGAAACCCATCTATACGATATGGATTGAAACTTAATTAAAGTTGAAAATCAGATTTCTACAAAATAATTAAAACATTTAGATATGTGTCTTAATGGTTCACAAAAAGGTAAGTAAAATTTACAGCAAGTTATTTTCTGCGCTGTGTCTTTTGTGCTACTTTATTGAAGATGTTTTTAATGAGTTCAAAAAAATTGTATTGCGGGAGGCTATAACTTATATAAGAATATAGCATGGAGCTTAAGTTTACTGTAATTCCTACATCTACAATGCCATTTTTTTTTGTTTTGATCTTCTTTTCTTAATCTTTATAAATTTTATTAACATTAATTTTTAAATTTTGATAATATCTTAATTGAATCCGTTCATGGAAGTAAATTATATTGGAAATCACAACAACATGAATCACTCACAATTAAGCTGCCAAAGAAATTTACAGATCTTGCATTCTTAAAAAGATTTAGTGATAGGCTTGAGCCTCTTTCTTTGGCTTCACCAATAAATCTCCTCTTTTTATTTTTTCTCAAAGTAAATCAGATATTATAGACTATTTTAGAAGGTAACTTTAAATCAAATTTCATGTGGACTTTGACAGATAAATTCAAATCTCATTTGGTTTTTTGAGACAACAAATAATTATAAAAAGGAATTGTTGTTTCCAGATTTGGCAGAGCAGAGTTTGTGAAATCATAGCAGCAAGAGAATGTTTTTGTAGTGCTCTGTTTTTTATCAGAATTATATAAAAACAACTTTATGTGTTTTGTCTTGTTGAGCAGTGATTGCTCCAGGCATTTTGTGAGAGCTCTGAGAAGCTCCAGATATTTTGTATGCAACCCCAATTGCTACAAGTTTAGTTTGTAGTTTGTAGTTACAGACATTAGTTTATTTTTGAGGTAATAGTTTACATCTTTCGTATTGTAAAGGTAATTTTTCAGTTTAATGGAAGCAAGAAACAACTTGCATATCTCTAGCTCTCTTTGTGTTTATGCTCTGCCCTATTTTGGGGATTTAGAATTAGCTATTTGTTGATTACAAATTATTTCGTTGTGAGTTTTCAGATTATAGAGTGATTCTATAATCTTTACATGGTATCAGAGCTGATTGGCCCTCAATCCTTGTGAGTTTGGACATTTTTTTTTCTAGGTATTTAAATTTCTTGCATAGGAGACATGGCTGGAGATGGATGAAAGAGCTGGCAGCAGCCACCATCCATCAATGGACAAAATTATGATGTTTGGGAAAAGAAGACGAAGGCTGACATGGTTGCAAATAATTTGTGGGCGCTTGTGGTCAATGGATTTGTGGATGTGACTGACCTAGCTCATTTTTTTTCCCTCTCAAACAATCAGAAGACTCAGTTGAATGAGTCAATGAGGAAAGATGCAAAAGCTTTATGTTTAATTGAAACAACCTTGACAAAAGCAATATTTCCCAGAATAGCAGAAGATGATTATTCCAAAGAAGCTAGAGATATCCTCCATACAACCTTTTTAGGGACTAAAAAAGTTAGTTTGGTGAAGCTCCAGATGGTTCAAAGAGATTTTGAGAGTTTTCTCATGAAGGACAGTCAATCCATTTCATATTTCAGCTCAAGACTTTGTGGTTTGATAAACGAGTTGAGAACTAATGGATAAAATATGGAGGAGCAATGAATAATAGAGAAAATCTTGAGAAGTCTACCCTCAAGATTTGATACAATAGTTATTCTATTGAAGAGGCAAAGGACCTCTCAACATTGATTGTTGATGAGTTAATGCGTTCTCTCCGAACCCATGAGCAATGCCTTAATAGGTCTGTAAATTCTTCCCAAGAGCAAGATTTCAAAGCTCAAACCAATGCAAGAGGCAGAGGGAGAGGAAGAAACAACACTAGATGAGGCTCAAGAGGTAGAGGTCGTGGAAACTTCAAATAACAAAAAGATGGAGGAGAAATCTCAAGACGATCAAGCACCAATGAGGGAGCTATCAACTCTCAAAACAAATCTAGAGGAGGCAAGAAGAACAATAGCTCAAACAAGATAAATATTGAGTGTTATTATTGCCATAAATTTGGGCATTATGCTTGCAAGTGAATGCTAGAAAAAACAAAGTGAGCAGTCAAAGAATAGTGCAAATGTTGCTGATGTGAAAGTGGGTGATGAAAATAATCTAACAACCTTCATCATGTGCAATATTGGTAAAGAAGGTAGCCCTGAGGTCTGGTATTTAGATAATGCTTGCAGCAACCACATGAGTGGTAATGAAAGTATTTTTTCTTTCATTGATAAAAGTATAAAGTCTAAAATTAGAATGGTTAACAATAGAATTGTTCTAGTTGTGGGCAAAGGATCTATTATGATTTGCACCTAACAAGATGAGAAACAATAGATTTAGAATATTTATTTTATGCCTTGTATAAAGAAAAATTTGATGAGTGTTGGACAACTCACTCAAAATGGATATAAAGTGCTAATAGAGAATGACCAATGCATCATTTACAAGAAGGATGGGAGTAAGAAAATTATTGCGACAATCTAAACGACAAAGAATCAGATGTTTCTATTAAAGGTAGAGATGCGTTTCTCTTCATAGTCAATAGTTGCACCTCCCAAGAAAATAGTACAACAACAATCAGCCTTCAAGAGCATGATTGAAGACCCCTGCAAGCTATGAAATTTAAGGTATGGACATCTTGGCTATGCTGGTTTAATTTTATTGTCCAAGAAAATAATGGTAGATGATTTTCCATGTATTGAAGAGTCCAGTAGCAAGTGCGAGGCTTGTATTTTGGGTAAGCAACATATGCTGCCTTTTATTTCTGGGAACTCTAGAAGAGTAAGAGAGCCATTAGAGTTGGTGCATACTCATTTAGTTGGCCCTATGAAAATCAATTCCATTGGGGCAGTACTTATTTTATGACCTTCATAGATGGTTTTAGCCGTAGAACATGGGGTGTATTTTATCAAAAATAAATCTGAAGCTTTTGATAAATTTTTAGAATTTAAAGCCCAAGTTGGAAAAGAAAGTAGACAATATGTTAAAGTCCTAAGGTCAGATAGAGGGTGAGAATATACCTCTAATATTTTTGTAAAGTTTTGTAGGAAAATGACATAAAGAAGGAGCTAACAACTAGTTATACTCCGTAGTAAAATTGCGTGGTTGAAAGAAAGAATAGGACCATCATTGAGATGACCATGAGCATGATGAAAGGAAAGGAATCCCAATTTAAATTGGGAAGAATCTATAGAAACAACTGTTTATTTAATAAATAGAAGTCCTACAAAGGCAGTTTGTGACAAGATTTCATTGGAAGCATGGGCAGAGATTAAATGGATAGTTGAATACTTGAGAGTGTTTGGGTGTGTAGCATATGCACATGTGCTAAGGGAGCAAGGGAATAAGTTGGATGAAAAGGGTGTGAAATGTATTTTGTGGGATATAGTCTTGATTCAAAGACATATAGATTGTATAACCTAGTCACCAAAAGGATCATCATTTCAGGAGACATGGAGTTCATTGAGAATGAGTCATGGGATAGCTCGGTGTACATGTCATCAAGAAATTTAAGTAAAGTTCCTATTATTGCTGAAGATGATGGGTTTCATGATCAACAAGATGATACACCAACAGACATAGAAGGCTCCAGATTGGGTCATAATAGGCCCTGCACAAAATAGTAGCAGTAATACTAAGAGTTCTGACCCAGTCTTGCCTCCCTAATGTCGAGAAAGACCAAGAGTATAAGGGGAATATACCAAGATGAAAGGTATGAAGATGAATTTGATAAAAATATTAATTTTGCATTATTTTCTCATGGTGATCTAATTTATTTTGAGGATGTTGTAAAAGAAGAAAAATGGTGTGATGCCATGAACGAGGAAATAAATGCAGTTAAAAGAAATGAAACTTGGGAGCTAACTATATTACCTCCTAACAAGAAAGTTATTCCAGAGTTAATTAAGTTTACAAGACAAAGAGCAATGCTGAAGGAAAAATAGTTAGCCATAAGTCTCTATTCATGGTCAAGGGGTACAAATAATAGTTTAGTAGATATTATGATGAGACTTATGCCTTTGTTGAAAGAATGGAAACTGTTTGTGTTGTCATAGAAATTGTAGCCCAACAAAAATGGAAGGTGTGTACATAAATGTTTTCACACATCTATGAATATCGATCCATAGCTCTCTAGTCATGGATGTCTAAAAATGTAAAATGAAGGCCCTCAGATTGACCTAGTTGTGTCTATTGCAAATGCAATCTTTGGAAGAGGCGCATGGAATGAAAGAATGTTTTTGGAAGAAGATGAAGGCCCTCTAATATGGAATGAAAGAATGAGGCCTCAAATATCGATCCATAGCTCTCTAGTCATGGATGTGTAAAAATGTAAAATGAAGGCCCTCAGATTGACCTAGTTGTGTCTATTTCAAATACAATCTTTGGAAGAGGCGCATGGAATGAAAGAATGTTTTTGGAAGAAGATGAAGTGGAAGCCTTTAGAAGCTTGAATGTCAACTTCACTTGTTGCTCAACATGAGACTCTTTCAAGAGAGACTTTGGAATCCATATAGTCGTAGGATTTTCATTTCTTTTTGATGATTTAGAGAGAATATCTTCAATGATGGATTTTGGAACCCATACTTGTCTTGTAATTTTTTTCTTAGATATCTCTTTTCAGTTTATTCCAAAAGACTTGGGACTTGTGGAGGAAGAAAAAGAATATGACTAGTTTAGATGGGTGGATGGATGAAAATAATTCAAGGGTATGCATCTATGTTGATCTTGAGGAAAGACAGGAGATGGAGGGACATAAGGACCCAAGATGGAAGGAAAATGTGAAGCCCTTAGTATTGCTGGAGGAGGTCCAAGGATGGACATGGAAGATGCAAAAGGATAATCAATAAGTTCATCAACATGTATATGACAACCAAGGACATCAGCATCTTTAGAGTGAGCATTAGGATTTGCAATAGGATCATGAACATCTTGAATAGGAGCACCTTC
>MU225293.1:2523586-2542703 GCA_018584345.1 Thuja plicata | reverse complement strand
ATATATATATATATATATCATCTTAACAAAAAATAGCATAATCCTATTGGATCATTGCAACTTGATTACCTTCTTGGTTCAAAGATTTTGTTTAATTTTGGATTGGAACCTTGGAAATAAATGTATAGTTGATTTGAAGCTATCACTTCTCTACTAAAACAATCATTCCAAAAAAATATTTTTTTCTAAATGTCCTGTGAGTTGACCTCATGTACTATAAAAATTTATGCAAATAAAAACCAAAGTTTTCACTAATTTACCTTCCATACCTCTTATTTTTTATTATGCAAAGAAAGAGGTGCGATGTTATGATATGTTTGTCTTTACAAATTAATTATTGTATTTGTACAAAATATTTATCTGCATGGTTACTTTCATTTACCTGTAATAATTTCAATAATTTTTATTTGGTAATATTTTTAATAATATAGTAAATAGCCACACACTTTATTAAATACAATAGTAGATATATAAGAAATAATACTCTTAAAATAATTATATAATTTAATGTCATAAATATTTTATTCTGAATTTGATATTTTAGACTATGTATGTATGTATGTATGTAGGCATGCATGCATGCATGTATGCATGTGTGTATATTTGTATGTATGTATGCATGCATTAAATAAGTAGAAATACTTTTAATATTTAATTAGAAATTAAATATAACCTAAGATTTTAGATATTTCATAGTACATTTTATAATTGAGGTTTATGTAATTTACATTTAATATATAATATTTATTTTATTGATAAGACACAACAAAGTTGTAGAGGATTTGTATTAATATCATAAAAAATATTACATCAGTTGGTTTGAGAATCCTAGCATGGCTTGAGGATCTCAAACTTGTATCAAGGTTTCAACCTTTCCTCATTCAAAATTCTTGTTGACAAAGTAACTCATACAATGACATTTCAGGATAATATGTATGCAAAAATGAGCAACAATCCTAGAAGATTCTATACATATCTTATCTATGATCTATTAAACAATTTATATCTACCTATTTGCAAAAATTTAAGGACATAGATGGAAGAGAATAGCTTAGACCCAGGGCAGAGCCCTCCCTTTATCTTTGGAAAAAAAAGTAGGCAGAGATGTAACACCTTCATGACTCAGACTAAGTTGATCCACAACTTTGAACACTGACAATTCTTTGCAATCCGAAGGCATGTCCTCACTGGGGTCTTCACTACCCATCTCTTCTAGACCTTCATCATTATTATATTCATCTGTGCAACCCTCAACTTTAACAAATTTAATCCCAACAACATCTACAAAATATCCACACTCCTCATGATCATTGGATTTTTTTATCTCAAGTGTCACTTATGAGCATGGTATTCTAGGAACTTATTTCCCTGCATGCTTGACCACAAAGTAATCCTTTGGGAACAAGATTGTTAGATTTTTATCCACATTCTACATTACTAGGTTTTTTATCGACAAGTTCGACTATTATAAATTCTTTGCAATCCTCATGTGTTTCTTTGTTGGAGTCTTGACTTTCCATCTAGTCTAGACTTCATCATGCTTATATCCATTTATCCATCCCTCCCCTTTACTTGGATTTAATCTCAATAGCTTCAAAACAAAATACACACTCCTTTAGATCATTGGCTTTCTGATCTCAAGGGTCACCTCATCCCAAATAGGGACCACACTTGAAAACAAATTCATCCTCTGGGAATGAGTTTTTTATGTTTTATCCACATTATGAATTACTATGTCCGCTTCTTACAAGAAGGATATATTTAAAACTTTCCTTCTTAAATCCTTCGTTTATTCCTTAGAACTGACAAGAATAAAAATTATTTTTAGGAATATCATCATGATATCCATGTTCACTTTGTATTGGTAGGCAGTGAGTAAAAAATCCCTAGCCAAAGTCTTCCTAACCACATGAATTATTAGGTTGGAATAGTTCATCACTTATTTGAGGTATTTTTTCTGTTGTCTCTCCAAGAAATGAAAATTATCTCTTATTTGTTATAAGCTTGATGGAGGAATCAATTAGGTTCGAGGTCAAAGTTCTAGGGAAAGAAATATAGAAGATGAATAAACTACAAAAATATGTTTTGTTCTAACTGTGGGAGTTTATTTATATAAAAAATTATCCTTTCAGCCTACCTTCTCAAGAAAGAAGATCAGTAATTCCACATTATGCAAAGTCATGTTATTATCCTTTCCGTCCTCTCTCTAATGTGAATTGGCACTTATGTTCATAATTCCTTACATCATCTAACAATATTTTTCTTGGCCATCATCATATAACATCCAATAAATGAGATTTACAATTCTAAGATGATCTCTTAATTACTTCCAGGTTGCCAAATATTTGGCTTGATATATTCATCATTTATTTATGTATATATTTTCATCCGAAGAATGGGTCCAAGTCATATTGATGATCTATCAAGGTGAATTTATTAGTGGGATCAACCCTTGTTATCTCATAATATTTCATTTTTCTCTTCATTTTGTGTATCATCCATCACATACCATTATTCTTCTGCTAAAATTTTAACATTTTTTTATTTTCTATGTTTATTTATTATTATCCTTCTAAATTTTTCTCTTATCAGGTAAAATTCCTCCAAAGTCTATCCCATTGACTTGTTAACTGGCCATCAAATTTGCCTCTATATTTTCTTCCCAATAGGTGTGATTGATTGTGAAGGTGTAAAAATATATGAGAATCTCTATTTCTCTACCTAGAATGGAATTGATTCTCTACTTAGGAGTCTCCCCAATCCTTATAATATTTATCACAATTGCTAAGTCCCCTTCAATTTCAATTCTTGAATTTTCTACTTCTTTGCATAGTGAATAACACAACCTTTTCTAGAAGGCCAAATATTTCCCTGGGATACTCCATCAAAGTTTAGCTTAAACTATTCAAATAGAGGAAATTTGTAGGCACATTGTTCTCTTGCTTATAGAATTTATAATTTCCCTTTGCTAGTGAAGTACATGTAATCTTTAATCCTTGTGAGTGACCTCAAATATTTTGATCGCAATTTGTTAATCGAGCATCTTTTGGGCTATGTGACTCTATACTACTAATTATGACTTGTATAATGGTAGCTTCAAAATTTTTTCTAACTATCTTGTTTCCTTACAAAATCAATTTTTTTTTCTCCAACTATAACTCCTAAATTATTATTAAGGGACCTATAATCCAAATCCGCCATATATAATTTTTTGTTCAGACATTGCCAAAACTTGAACAAACTCACGATGTCATCTAGAAGTGTCGTGATCCATCCTAATTTAGCACAAATCTATTGCCAACATTTTTTTTTAAAAAGTGCAGCCTGGAAAGATAAGGTTAACTATTTCCTCAGTGTGCTCACATAGAAGACAAATTGATGGGAATTCAAACCCAATTCTTTGAAACCACGTTGTAGTGACGATTCTTCCTTGAAGGACCACCCATGTGAAAAATGTTAATCTAGATAGACATTATTTTCTCCAACATAATTGGATTGGGATTTCATCCTTTTGGAACCATTTCCTCTTACTTATTGCATTGTAATCATCCTTGGAGTTGTTTGAGTCCACCAATAACTATCTTTCTTGTCCATTTTGAAATGCGAGTGATCTAGTTTGAAGAATATCCCTAAACTATACTAAATATCTTCTTGTGAGAGAAATGCTTTTGAAGGATTTCCACTTCCAACCTGTAGAGTATTATTGATTTGCATTGTCCACATAATGTTTGACACGATGCCCTTATTACTATTCACAAAAGTATTTAATTCTTACAATATTCTTTACTTTTTCTATGATTGGATATCCACCCCATGAATAATTCAAAAGCAATGCCTCTAATCTCTTCTTTCCTTTAAGAGGTCTCCGCTAGGGAGACCCTATTTCTCCCATCCTTTTTGCAATCATGGATGAAAGCTTAGGGAGAATGTTCTCTAAAGGGGTCTTGGAAGGGAAGATTCTTGGCCTTCTTCCCTTGTCCTCTTGCCCTCCCTACTCCCATGAGTAGTTCATTGATGATACTATCCATATGGGATCCTCCTCTATTAAAGAAGCTACATCTATCAAGAAAGCCCTTGACACTTATTCCTCAGCAATTGGTTAGCTTATAAACTGGGATAAAAGCTCCCTTTTCTTCTTCAACACTCCCCCTGATGGGAAGAAGAGAATGGCGACCATTCTGGGCTATTCTATTGCTGCTCTACCCTCTAGCTATTTGGGTTTTCCTTTGGGTAGTAAACCTCCTGATTCTTTCTAGATGGTGATTGTGGACAAGTTCAATAGAAAACTTGCTAGATGGAAAGGTTACCTCCTCAGCAATGCTGGTAAAGTTTTGCTACTGAAGAGCTCTCTCCAAAACCTCCCAGTTTATGCCCTGAGTCTTTTCAAAATCCCCTCCAAGATTGTTGATACAATTGATAAAATTTAGAAAAGATTTTTATCGTCTGGCACTAAAGTGAAAGATAGAATCCATCTAGTGGCTTGGGAAAAAGTGTATAAGTCGGTCAATCTTGGGGGTCTTGGCATCAGAATAATTAAGGACCTTAATATTGCTCTCCTAGCTAAGTAGTGCTAGAGAAATTTTGGAGAAGAGAAAGTTCGGAACAAAATTCTTAGGTCCAAGTAT
The DNA here is from genome assembly GCA_018584345.1 of Thuja plicata. Lineage (NCBI taxonomy): Eukaryota > Viridiplantae > Streptophyta > Pinopsida > Cupressales > Cupressaceae > Thuja > Thuja plicata. The sequence goes on along the minus strand of MU225293.1, from coordinate 2,538,078 downwards.
CTTTTTGATACTCCCTCTATTGATTCTTTCCTCTCTTCTCCCCTTGTTGTTCAGGGTTCTATGATTTGGAATAGCATTTTGAAGGCTAGACCCCTAGCTGCTAAAAGTGCCCGATGGAAATTTGGCAATGGGCAGAAAATTAACTTCTGTGAAGATCCATGGTTTAGGGATAAACCTCTGATCTAGTACCTGGGCATGGATAACTTTGCGAAGATGTGTAAATTCAGAATTGGTTGTAAAGTGGTGGATTACTGGAAAGAAAATAAATGGATAAACCTGTGTGATATTGATCCCATCTTGAAAAATATTAACCTGGATCTTTCTCCCTGGGCTGTTAAAGCTAATAAAGAAGATGAGTTAATCTGGGCCCCTAATTCTAATGGTACCTTCTCTGTGGCCTCTACCTATTTGATGATCTCCCCCAGGGAGGAGGAGCCCAAAGGGGCAAAGGTTTTGTTTCCTTCTCTGATCCCTAAAATTAACTTTTTTTACTGGCTTTTTATTCAGGACAAAATCCTAACTATTGAGAATCTAAAGAAAAGAGGATGGAATATCCCTAATAGATGCTATCTCTGTATGAAAGAAGTTGAGACCTCCTCTCACCTCCTGCTACACTATCAGTTTGCTAGGGATATTTAGAGGGTCGTGTTAAATCACTAGAAAGTTAGCTGGGTATTCCCTAATACTATTCAAGAATTTTTGGAACAATGGAGATCCCCTTTCCAACACCAATTGGGAATACTTGTTTGGGATTATACAGGCCCTCATGTCATATGGAGGATTTGGAAAGAAAGGAATGACAGGATATTCTGAGACAAGAAATCTACTCCTCTCTTGATTGGATCCAAAATTATCAACAACATTATTGAAAATACTAAAATTGCTATGACAAGGAGATTCTTCAAAACTGGGACTTCACCTCCAAGTATAAAGCCCCTATTTATCCCCATGATTCTATAGTTTGGAACTCTCCTCCTCCTGGTTGGCTCAAAGAGAACTTTGACGGGGCGACCAAAGGTAACCCTGGCATTGCAGGATGTGGGTGCATAGCTAGAAATAATCAAGGAAAGGGCATTGCGGCCTCTACTACTCCAATTGGATCATAAAATAGTCATATGGCTAAAGCAATGGCGGCTCTCCATGCTTGCAAACTTGCTAAAAGGTAGAATTGTTCAAAATTGTGGCTGGAAGGAGATTCATTGAATACTATAAATTGTATTAATGGTATTAACTCTCCCTCATGGAATACTAGTCATATCTTTGATGAAATAAAAATTATGATTGATGGTTTCAATGTCACCTATGCTAGTCATGCCTTTAAAGAGTCCAACTATGTGGCTGACAACCTGGCGAATGTGGGTGCGTTTAGTGATGATGTCAGATACTAGAATGGATATCAAGGGTTAAATATTGATATCGTTAATCTTGTGAAGTATGATCAAATCTGCCAAAAACCCAGTAATATCCCCAATAATGATGACAAGAAAGGCTAGTTCATAGAGTTGCCTCAATTTTGAGCTTCGCATGCATCACAACAAGTACATTAATAATAAAATTTATGGGAGAAGTGTTATCATTTCTATTAAAGGGTGGAATTTCACCATCATTCATTTGCAAACTTCTCATTCTGCTTTCTCTCTATGGTATTTTGATCTCTGGTTTTCTGACAGTAAGGGAGGTAAGTTGAAAAGGGAAGAAGCGTCAGTCTGTAAATGGAAAAAAGAAGTCGAAGTCTGCAAGAGACTTAAGAAAGGCAGGGTTATGGAGTATATGGAGAGAATCCATGGAATTAATAAGGACATCTCCAAGGAATTTGCAGACAGTTGCGATAATGGCCAAGTAACTCTGTGTGGTAAGACATTTTGTGTGACTGAAAACTTATTTTTTAAATTACGGGTCTTAAGATGTCTGGTCTTAATTACTATACAGGTGTTTTCATGGCTAAAAATGCTGCTAGAATGTATCCTAAGAATAAGGTGGAAAGAGGCCTTCTTGTCAAACAGTCGGGTGATTTGTTCCTGCGGGATCATATGAAGCTCTTTTGGGCTAAAGTTGTTAAAGTTATGATGCAGTATTTTACCCTAGATGGTCGGTATACTAGGGTTTAAAATTTCCATTTCATGCTGGTTAACCATTTTCATTACAAAAGGAGAATCTCTTTCCCATTCTTTCTTCTCAAGTCTCTGGAAAATAGTATCTTGGAGAACAGAAAGAATGTTACCTCACCTATTCTCCATGATGGGCTTATCCTGTTAATTTATGAGCATGCTAAATTTAAGATGCAAGGAAACCCTAAGGCAAAAGACTCAAACAAAGGAAAGAAAGGGAAAAGACCTATGGCATCTAAGAGTAACACTCCTAGGAAAAAGAGGAAGGGTAAAGTCAACACTAGTGGAGAAGAGCATGTCAAGATCCTCACGGAGGAGGAAGGCATGAACACGAATAGAAAAACAAAGGCTAAGGATAAGGAGAAAGTAAAAAGGGAAAAAGGGGAAGCTGATAAATTCCTCTCTGAGGAAATTGGTATGGAAATGGAGGAAGACACTGAATCCCTTGAGCAGGAATTAACGGGATCCTCTGAGGAAATGGAAAATGATAGTAAAGGCAGCTCTGAGGAAGTGGAAATGGAGGGCTAGGACAAGAATACTTCTTGGGGTGCGCCTATGGCTTTGGAGGTGGAAAGCCCTAATTCCATTGTTAAAAATCATAGTGAGCTGAGTTGGAAGACTCAAGAGAAGGGAATTTCTGACACTACCCCTGTTCTGGTGAATTATGCAGAGTCTGTCTTTTGTGGATAAGACTTCCAGGGAAGACAAGGCTATGGGATCTGAGGGGAATAAAAAAGATAAAGATAAAACTGGAGATACGCATGGTAATGAGACCAAAAAAACCCAAGACCCCTATAGGTTTATCCAGGTTGTCAGAGAGTAGGCTAATATGGATCTGTAGTTGAACACATGGCTTCTTGAAGAGATTAGAGAGATTAATGGAAAGTATGAATACCTTTAGGATAGGGTTAATAAGTTGGCTATCCTGATTGCTAAACCTCTAAAAGAAGATACAACCAATGAGGCTCAGGAGAAGAATATGGAAAAAAGCCTGCTAGAGAAACTCGAGCTGAAGATCAATGTTGTGGTCAACTTCCACCAGCATACTATTGAAAGCCACATCCAGAGCATTGAAGATACCCTTAGCCAACCAATGAAAAATAACTATGAGGGCATGAAAGTGACTTACAGTAATCTTAGGGCTCTTCTCTCTGTGCTGGATGGGAACTCTAACCCTATCAATGTTGATGTGGATAATACTATTGTTCCTAGCATTTCTAGCCTAGGGACTCATACAAGGGCAAGTGCAAAAAAAGTGAAACAGGGGAGCTCCAAAGATATAAAAGACCTCAAAGAAGCCATCGATAAATAAAAACATGTGATGGAGGAGTCTGCTGAGATCTTGAAGCAAACCTGACATTGTTCACTGGGGCTGGTTCTCTTTTTGTTTGCTTTCATCTTTTGACCGAGTGCTTTTTTCTGGAGGGGTTCTAAATGTTTTTCTTCTTTTCCCCCAGCTGTTGCTTTTGATGTTGTCTATTTGTTTCTAATTTTTTTGCTTCCTGCCTATCTTTAATCTTTGTAAAGGGTTACTGTTCCCTTCGAAAACTGTTCTACCCTTAATTGAAAACTATAACCCAAGATATATGCTCAGTGACTATTTCCTTACATATCATCATGAATTTATATGCTCTTTAACCCTTTGTAGGATTTGAAGTTCTATGGATTCCATTGGGAATACTTTCCTCCAAATATTTTCTTTGCAAAATATAAACCCATTTAAGATGTGGTTCCTTGTAAATTTTTTTGCACTAGCCTACCATCTAAAGTTATATTTTTCCATAAATTATTTCTCAATCTAAAACCTCCTTTCTCTTTGGTTTGTAGATTTTATCATATTCTATCATTTTTATTCTTCTCCTTTATGCAGTTGGGTAAAAGCACAATAATCTTTCACCTTTTAGGACAACTTATCAGCACAGCTGAATTTTAGTATTTCTAACTAAAACTTAATTTTGGCCAAACATATGGTCTAGCTAGATTCATTATAGTTAAGTTAGATAAGGGTTTTAACTTTTCCAATTGGAAATGTCTACTAAATGCATGTTTTATACCACTTTCAGGCCAATTACCGTAGAAATAAAATTATTTCAAAAAAGTGACGTTTCAATAACTCTAAGACTTTTTAATGATATTTTAAAAAAAATACAAAAATACCCTTTTGTAGAGATCAGAGTCAAGAATATCTCTTATATATTTTATATTGTTTTAATTCTACATAGTCTGTTATAATTAAAAAATATTGCAAGTAGGTATTTTAACAGTCAAGGAGATGTTGATTTGGAGAAAGATAAAAAATAGTAAAACATAATAAATAAATTTGAAAAACATATGGTGCACTAGAAGAGAGATTCCTCTTCAAGAATATATATTTATTTTTTTGATTGGGATATATTTGTTATAAAAATATGGCGGGAGATGAAAACTGTCGATTTCAAGTGAGTTGGAATTTGAATTGTTATAAAAGAAAAAATATAGGTCACAAACCAATTTTTATTTCTTCATGCACTAGCTATATATGTCATCTATAACATATTTTGAAATTAGGGGAAAAAATGTTTATTTACATATAATATTTTGGCAGGAACTAGACCCCTAATTTTCAGCATGTTTCTACAACTGAAAAATCATCTTTAAACATTAAAAACAAAATTCAAAAATTATTCAAATAAAATATTAAAAATATTAATCATAAACTTCATCCATTTTAAAACATTTTATTAGTTTACATCATCTTCAAATTCCAAACATAAATGTCACTTTTATACTATTGAAGTTGAACAACTTTGATTTTGTCGTCCTTTTCCTTTGTAAAAGGGTGACAGATTATTGTGCTTTTACCCAGTTATTGCCAGTAATATATTTCCATTTTTTGCACTAGTTTTGATATTTTACCTAACTAGTGTGAGAGGCATGAAATCAAATATATTGGTAAGGTAGAAATTATAGCTTTAAGCATTAATATCCTACTATCCTATGATAACCAATTTCTCTTCCATGATGACATTTTCCTATCATTCTTTTCTCCTAGAGGATCCTAGATTTTTGTTGATCTGAGCCCTTTGTCTAATGGGAGTCCCAAATAAGTACAGGATAATTTTCCAAATTGAAAGCCTAGTGTTATTAGAATTTCTCTTGCTTTCTTTGGTTTGATGAAGAAAAATGCCTCAGATTTTTCTTGGCTAATCATTTATCTTGAAGCCATCAAGTATTGTTTTAAGATATTTTTGAATTGCATAGCTTCCATTTTTTCCTCTGCCAAAAAAAGCATAGTATCACCCACAAATTACTAATGATATATTTCTTTAATTGAATTAGTGATCTTGATTTCCATAATATTCCATTTTCTTGATATTTTTTAATTTCTCTTTCAGGAGATTCTTCCATTGTTATGAGGAGAAGGGGCAAGATTGGATCCCATTTTTTTAGACCTCTTGATATCTCAAAAATCCCTTTGAGGGAACCATTTAATAAAACTAAGAATCTTGGGCTAGAAATGCAATAAAAACCAGATTGATCCACTGTTTGTAGAAAATATAGGATTCAAAGTATTTGCATTAAAAATTCCAGTTAACATTGTCATATTATTTCTTGAAATCATGTTTGATAAGCATGATTTGATATTTGTTATTTTGAATGGAATGGATGGAATCTAGTTCTATTATCACACTATCTGAGATAGATCTCTTAGGTATAAATCCAACTTATTCTTCTAAACTAGTGCATGGGAGTATCCTCTTAATCTATTGGCCCTAGCTTTCACTATAATCTTGTAAATAGTGTTTCATATGGATATGGGTATGAATTCATCTAGACTCATATTGTTCTCATTTTTAAGATGAGATTGGTAAAATAGTTATTTATTTCTCTAAAAAACCTTCAAGAGTTCCTTGTCACCTCTAGTACCTAAACCAATTCTTTACCTAGAAGATACCAATATATCTGACGAAAGCCAATTGGAAAACTAATTGTGCTAGGGGCCTTATCTATATGCAATTGATTTAGAGTTGATTCTATTTCCTTTTCCAAAAATTCATTTGGCAAAAAATTATTCTATGAATATGATACTATGCATGGTATTTTGTACACCAATTTGTTTTGGGTTTTATAGTTAAAGCCTTCCTAATTGTTCAAGATATTAGTGAAGGAGACTAATTTCCTATAAATTTCATTAGGTTTTTGTAGTACTATGATCTGATTTCCTTTAATTGGTGATTTTTTTCACATTCCTCCTTTGTTTAGCACTATTGTGAAATAAGTTTGAATTTTTTCCCACAAAAAGCCATGTTTCTCTAGATTTCTTTCTCCAAAATAATTCTTCTTTTTCCAGCACGTCTTTGTATTCTTTAAATTTTTTTTTCTCATAGGAATCTATCAAGATCCATACCATGTTGAATGAATTCCTCATTCAATCTATCCATTCCCCTCTTCAATATTGTTCTTCCTTGAGAATATGTGTTTTATGTTCTCTCTATTCCATTTCAATAGATTCTACTTTTATGATTTTAGCTTAGACATGAAGAAAAACTCTTTGGGCCTTCAAAGCATTCTTCTAACCTCCATGTGAAAGAAACATTTGGCCTTTATCCACATATTTTTCAACTTGTAAGGATAATTTTGAGGTTTTGTAGCTCCTATTATTATCAATTGAACTAAAAAATAATTTGAACCAAGACATGGCATAATGGAGGATTTGAACACAAATGGAAAGGTTTCTAGGTTCCCACAAAGGAAAAACCTGTCTAGTTTGTCAACTATGCGATTGAAAACCAATCTTCAATTGTTTGTATTATATATTCAATTATATGTCTCAATTTATGGGAGATCATTCCTATATGCACATTCCTAAAAATTTATCTATGTTTGACGCTCTCTTTGGGTTCCAACCCTTTTTGTTTTCAAAAATGTCAAGAATGACATTGTATTCCTGTTGAGGTTTACAATTACCACCCCAACTCAGGCATTGGGGCTTTGATAGTACTCTATCCTAACAATGGAAACATTCTCTAGTTGTGGGTGGACTATGATTAAGAAGGAATCTCTAGATTCTAGGTTGATTCCTATTTGATATGGGACATCACCTCTTGATTGATAACTTAATGAAGAAAGGGAAGAAGGAAGCTTTTGAAACAAAAATTGGAAGTAAAGATGGGGTGATACACCAGAAATGGGTTCAAACTTTGTCTGAAAGATAAAACAATAATTCCTACTCATATATCAAAGGATTGATACTCAATATCACTGCTCAACATATAGGCTAACAAATCTCACTACTAGGGTTGAACCACAAATAGCTTGACCAGTCAACAAACATACAGATTCCTTACAAGGCTTTGAATTATTGATCACCTTGAAGAGGAATATGGATACACTCACTTCTCTTAAATATCAATTAAGTAAAAAACACTTGTAAAGAAAGATGAAAACAAGATTTGGAAGCTCAATAATATGTAAGACAATGAATCATATGCTTTATTTATTCTCAAAATCTGACAAAATGGTTACAAAAGGATTTTCAAGGCAACAAGGAATAATGAATTCACTTTTAGCCCTCTCTCCAAAACTTGCAACCCTAAACATGAAGTGAAAGGTCCACTATATAGCCCATATGGCCCAATTTTGAAAATCATTTCCCTCCAAAAGTCCTCCAAAAATAGAAAATCATTAAACCTAAAGCTTAAAAAGAGCTCTAAATCAAGCCCTAAGTCTAGCCCTAAACATGGCCCCAAAATTTGGTGCATAAAAGACACATCTTTTTACACATTCACCAACCTTATTACATGATATGTCAAATATGAAAACCCCTAAATGCATAAACCCCAACACATAACCCGACACCATAGTATGGAAACCTAACTCCCAAGTCAACACCATGAGCAAACCCTAACTTCTAAGTAACCCGACCATAGTTTAGCTAAGTTAAGAAAACTTCAGCTCCATGCTTGACTCCAGCTCATAGCTGATATGATCGCACCCACTGAAAAGATAGACTCTTGTCTTCATGACACAAAATTACTATCGTGGCACTATTTTGGGAATTCCAAGGCACTGTAAACTAACAATGCATTAACTCCATTTGGCAGTGGATTCAAAAACTGGGCAAAACACATTGCATAGTGTTTATTCATATCATTGCACTTTAGGGTTTTTCTCTATGGCGCCGCCATGCTTGGTTGAATCTGCAACTTCGGAAGCCATAATCTATGGCACTGTATCTGCATCTTGACTATGTGAAGGAGTTTAGGATTATCGGGCTCTATGGGAAACCATGAGTTTGAGCTCTATTTACCATAACATATAGCACCTTCTATGGATTTTGTTTGCGAAGATGGTGGTACTTGGTGGTTTTGTTTGCTCAAACTCGAGCTCTGTAAACAGTCAGTTGTCACTAGTGGCTTTTATTGCATAGCACATGAGAAATAGTTTGTATGGCTCAAGATTTTGAGGTTTTAATGCCATAACATATGGAACTAGATCTTCATCAGAACTCGGGCTTGGAGTTGGTAGGTTTTGAATCAACCACCATAAGCTTGGACTAGGTCTAAAATGTTGTTGAAAGATGTGGAGTTACCCATGAAACTTGGTCTCAAAACTTGGCATATTTCAACCATAGCTTGAGACTCATTCCAAGTTTATGGTGAACTATGAATGAAGCTTTTAGTGGCCGCGGCTTTCTCTATTGGAACATACCAAGCTCAGGCTCCATTTCCTCTATTGGCTTCTACCTGCTACACTTGGAATCTCTTCTACATTTCACACTCGGCCTTGTTTGTCATTTCTCCTCCAGATAAGTTACCCTAATCCTCTCTGTTGCTTCTACATGACATAAATGCTTGTCTGGTGTAATCAATTTGTGATCTTCTACATTTCTTTAAAGAACTCAGGTTCTAATAACTTCATTTATCTAGGCTCTTTAAAATATTTACATCTTTCTAGCAACAAATTAGGGTTTTTGTTTATTCCCTGTATTAGTTCCCTTATTGTAGCATGAACTATCATTTATCTTCAAGATTTTCTATTTGTTTCTTTGTGTGTTGTTGTCTCCTTCATTAGTGCTCACTGTTTTTAGATGAATAGTAGCGAAATAAGGATACCCACATGGCTATTGTTGCAAATATGGAAGTAAACACAAAACATAGGCAAGTTGTCAGCGTTTGACTGAGCTATTGTCTTTTGTCAATTGTCGATTCCATTAAATATTTTCTTATGTAGTTTGACAGTAATGTCCTTTAAAACATGACCATGTTGTTATAAAACATAAAACCTTTGAATATTCATGAGGTCATAAGAAATTCTTGTTGAACTAAAACATTACATGTTTAATCTGTATAAAATGTAACCTGTGCTTTGTTTTCATCCATTACTATCTGAATACTTTTAAACATGCATTTTTTCATTTGCAAAGAATAGTGTATCAATACACTATTATTTATTTTTATACAAAACATCACCCATGGGGTTCAAGCATAGGCTCATGACTCCTATGGGTAACATTAATAATAGGAAACTCATTCAAACATGCACATCCTCAGCTCACTGTATTTCTCCAAATTTATTTAAACATGAATTTTGTACCTATAACAACATTAAAACTGATGGATACATATATCACTGTTATTTCAGTACACCAGAATAACATTTTTTTCTCAATACCCTGGATAAAAAAAATCACTTCAAATTTACATTAGGCATACAGATACTGTACTCTTTTTATGCATGATGAACCACAACATCTTTTGACTTGTTTAGCTGATGAATACACCCTATTTTTCTTGCTCACAATATAGTTTCTTTTCTATGAATTCTCACTCGATGAAAGCACATAAACATACTTTGCTTCAATTCTTCCTCACTCTTCTTTATGAATAGCTCATCTGTAGCTTGTCAATTCTGTTATGTATCCCCATTTTTTGCAAATCCTATTGATTTGTAGGCATAGATAGTAACATGTAACAACATTAATTTGATTTGTTTTTCTTTATATGATGACAGTGAACACCTTCTCTTCTATTTCTGCATATTTATTTAAAACCCTTCATTGCTCATGTGTTTCTTGCAACATCATTGGCTCTTTATGCATCTGCATCTTTTCCTCTGCATTTTTCTTGTGATCTGTACTCAATTACTTGTTCATCTATTGCACACATATCACCAATAAATATGTTAGGTCAACAAAAAAAGTGAACCAATTAATGTTTGTGGATGAGTGTTATATGAGATGGTTCTCATTTATGAATCTTGGTTGAATTTTTTGTGTTTGTTAAACTAACATGTTGACCTAATACTGAAAAAGGTTTCTCAGATAGAATTATTAAGTCCCTTCTATTCAGATATCTAGTTTCACAAAACAACATACATCATAATGATTATTTATAGTAAAAGGTTTTATGTTTAGAACAAGTCCCTTTAATACTATCTTTCACTTAGTGTGGATGCGCATTTCCTTGTTACATTGAATTTTCCAAATTGATATGCAACATTAGAAGAATTGATTGTATGTTGTTTTTGTTTCATGCATTGCTTAGATCTAGCTGGATCTAACACCATTTTCTTTCTCATGTTGCAGGTAAAATCCTAAAGACTTGATGAAGATGAAGACCTAGACTTGGAGACCTAGGACTTGACAAACAACCAGCTAACGACCAACACACAACAAGTAAATTCATGGGACCCCTACTCCATACTTCTATCATGCTTTCTATCTCTACAAATGTACTCTTGTGATTGACATGAAATGTGAAATATGAAAAGGCACTTGTGTATTACATTCAGTTTGAATGCACAATGTAATTGATCAATTATAAGATTGAAATTCTGAAATGTGATCAACACTTAGAGTACAATAATAATATTTGAGAGTGAATGCAATAATAAAATTTTAATCAATAGTACCTGAAGGATAATGTTAATTGGATCCCTAAAAATGCAATCGTTTCCTATTTGTATTTGTTCTTCTGTATGTTGTTATTTTGGGTAATAATTTTGGTGACTTCTGCTAGATGTCTGCCTACTAGACATGACCTATAGACCTTATCCTTGGGAAATAGGGTTAGAAAACCAGAAAACATGATTGCAACCATTATTGAAATGAAAATAAAACTAATCTAGACCTATACAACCTAAAGACCTAGTGCTTGGCCAACACTTATTGAAAATGAAACCTAGAGTAAACCTAACCCTCAAAGCAAAGCTTAAGGTGTATTCCTTTAATAGGAATCTGCAAAAATTCTCCATCAGTTGTGGACAACTGATAAGCATTATTCTCCTTGCAAGATGTAATAACAAAAGGGCCTGACCAAAAATTGTCAAATTTATCATGTTGGCCTGGTCTGCTCTTCAATACATCCCACTTGAGTACTGGATCACCTTCTTTGAAATCCCTGGATATAGCTCTCTTATCAAAAGACCTCTTAGTTTGTGCTTTCTTTAATTCCATAGTATCCAATTCCTTCTTCCTTTCATCTTCTAGTTGCACCAATTCAACATATCTCAGCTTAAGAGGATCTTCCCCTTCAAACAAAAACATTTGATCAACAAGCTATAAAGCAAGAAATTCTGTAGAAATTGGCAATCTGGCCTCTTTACCATAAACCAAGAGATAAGGTAAATTCCCAATACCTTGTTTAGGTGTTATTCTATCCAGCCATAAGGCTTCCTTAAGCTTAGAGTACCAATCCCTTTTGTTTCCTTGCAGAGTCTTTTTAATGATCCTAATCAAGTTTTTATTGGTAGATTCTACAAGATGATTACCCTGAGGATAATAATTAGAAGAAGTATTTAAATCAATGTCATTTTTGACAGCCCACTCTGTTATAGTCGATCCAACAAAAGCTAAAGCATTATCTGACACTATTGACTGAGGGACCCCAAACCTTGTTACAATATCATCATAGAATTTCAACACAACAGATACAGTAAATTCCTTCAGTGCAATGGCTTCATTCCATCTGGTAAAATAGTATGTGGCAGTTAAGATCCACTTATGACCTACACTATAATTAGGATTTATTGGACATATAAAGTCTACTCCCCATTTATTAAATGGTTGATCCACAATGATTGAATTTAATGGCAATGCTGCCAACCTTTGTTTTCCTACAAACATAACATACTTTTGGAATCTTCTTTCCCACAAATGAGCATCTTTGAATAAATGCAATGATCGACAATGAATTCATGCATGAAATTTTAATCAACAGTACCTAAAGGATAATGTTAATTGGACCGCTAAAAATGCAATTTGTTCCTATTTGTATTTGTTCTTTTGTATGCTGGTATTTTGGGTAACAATTCCCCTCAAATGATTGTATATAGAAGTAGGATATGAATCATTAAATTATCTGAATCTCCCCATATATATTTCTTTTGGGTGTTATCCACAGGTCCATAAATATTTATAACCAAATAAATCTAGTTAGTGCTAACACTCTCTATTATTCCATCAAACTATTTTTTTCCTTTAGTGAAAACATCAAAGGATACTATTACTAGATTTGAAAGGATTACTAGTCCCCCAAAGATGCCCTCTTCTTCAACAACTTACACAATACCCTTTGCTTGAACAACTTACATTTTCTAGTTTCCTAATTTCTTATTAAAGGATGTCATCTCATCATTGGTCAATTATGCCTCTTATAATAATACTACTTCTCATTTTTCAAGATATGCTCTATTCTCAACAAACATTTGTTTGTTAGGGGTATTTAGGCATCTAGAATTCTATTTTAGGAGTATTGTGGCTGCTTAGGAAGGGGTTTTCACTCCCCTAAATTGAGCAAAGTGTTGATCATAGTGTGGTCATCTATTGGCTCATCAATGGATCTAAGAACTATAAGGGAATTTCGTCCCCTTTTTTCTTATTTTGAACTCATGCAATCTAGTTTCTCTTTATTTGGGCATTTTTGAAATATTCCTAAATTATTATTGCTATTTAACTCTTCCTCCTCCTAATTTTCTGTTTCTCCAAATAGGATATTTTGTTTTGGCTCTTTTGAGACATCCAACTCAATAATTTTTTAGTTTTAGTGTCTCCACATCGTCCTTTTCCTGTGATGGAGATAACCCTAGGAAGTCGCATGCTACTTATAATTCTATTGGAAGGGGGTTTTATTCTATTGTTTGTTTACAAATTTTTTTATTTTTTTGTTCTTATCTTCCTATTCCAATATCTAGGGATTTCCTTAGATGCATTCAATGGAGCAAATTTCAGCTCCTATTGATGAAGTTTTATTTTCTTTCCTTGATTCTAAATAAAGTTTGAGCGGGCCAAATGTCTATCATTAATTTTCTTTTTATCTAGATTTAAATACTTTGATATTTTGGTATTTAGGATTGGTTGATTATTACACTTGTATAATTTAGCTAAAAATTTATGATTGTTAACTAAAATTTTACTTGTCTTCGAAGGGTTTCCATATTCACAAAAAACTGGGTTAAATTTTCTTGGCTTCTTGCTAGAACTTATTTTAATTGATCTTGAGATCTATTTAGGATTTTACATTTCCCAATGTGTTCTTCCATATTTTTAGTTTTAACCCAAACCCAATGATTTGTGTTTGCTTCTTCAACAATTTCTCCTTCCTCTACGGTTTTATCTATCTCCATAGATATACCTACTCGTACTGATTTCCTACAAGTCGTGCTCTCCTCCGGTGAAGTCTTTATCCAATCCTTATCTTTCTCAACCCTAGTGTTAGAGTTATTGACAACAAATTTTGGGCCCAAAATGTATTTTCAGGGATTTTTTTAGTGGCGATAATTCGCCAATTGGCGAATATGTCCCGATCGGGCTATAGAAATTGGCGAAAAAAAACACCGTATAATAGTTGACCGGTTCGCCCAGATTTTATAAAATAGTCATATTGTGGTCGGAACATTTCCCACTATGATTACACAATTTTAGTTTGGTACTCGGGTTCTTCGCCCATATTTCTCTTTAATGTTTACTCTTATTCGCCATGGAATTAATTGAGTGTCTCTTTTGACGATCATCATTTGCCAAATTCCCATTTTCCTATGTGAAATTTTTATTTGTCCTAGGACCCAATTCGCCATGCATCACACACAATGGGGTCCCAAATTCCCACCCTATTCGCCCACTCAATTGCTTGAAATTACGCGGGGTTTGCCAAATATTAGTTGTTATCATATGTACTGGTCAGCCGATTCGCCAAAATGAAAACAGTTTATTTGTAGTTGTCTATTTAAGATATATGAGGTTCATTATTGAAACATGCCGGAAAGAAGGAGCCTTCTTGATAGTATTGCGATCAGTAGAGCGAGTCCATAGTATTTTATTGCAGCCTTAATTTGATGGAGATGTCACAGTCAAATTTAAATAGGAAGAGGAGTAGGACTAATGAAGGTGGAGATGTCCAAGAGAGG
>MU225293.1:2486436-2512052 GCA_018584345.1 Thuja plicata | reverse complement strand
CAAATAATACATTTAACATTTAACTTATTTTCCATCTTTTGAAAATAGCCATACCAACTATAACTTTCTGAAAACCATTCGCCATAACAAATAAATTAATTCAATTATTTGGAAAATAATTTTGCCATTTTTTTATAAAAAAGGTATCAGTTATTAAAATATTCACCAACCAATATCCATATTTCAAAACATAATTCACCATCAATATTAATAATTTTATTAAAAACAAAAATTATAATCGCCATTATTTTATAAAAATTGGCTAAACTATTAAAAAATTCGCCACCAAATATCCATTGATCGACGCATAATTCACCAACACTATTAAATTTTTTTCACCCAAATGACATGTGATTCGCCACAATTTTATAAATTTTGGGAGGGGGGGGTTCCTTAAAGTTATCCCTGTGTATTTTCCTCCATAAATTCCCTTATCTATCTCTACTTTCTACAATCACCTCCCATTTCCAGTTATGATTTCTTAGTTATCTAAATATCTCAAATATGTATCTAGGTTTTAAACTACAATCTTATCATTCAGTCCTTGTTACAAATGTTCCATGTTGGTTGTCATTGATGTCAATTTTTTTTAAGGATGAAGTATTTGTGAAAAACTTGTCAGGAGAATGATGTGACATGATGATGTATTGATAAATTATTAATAAGCTTATTCATATATTGCTTCTGCTATCATGTTGAAACAAGTTATTGAAGTATAGGTAGTAGGAATCCTAATAAGTAATTAATTGCATGGATATGATTTAGCATACATCTTATACATCTACGTTACTTTGGTCTGGAAGACATTCTTACAAGTATTTTTGTTGTGTTCTGGGTTCTGTTGTTGTGATTTTGGATTGTCTATATACTTTCCTTTTTTACTTTGGTCTATATATAGTTGTAATTTTGGCTCAATGTGAATTCAGAGTTATATCACTACTTTCCTAGTGATATTCAATTGGTTTAGAATATTTTTTTTGGTCTACTACTATTTAGCAGTTGTCTTTGTGGATTTTTTCACTTGTTGAGTGTTAGCCTTATAGCTTGTGGTGTAATTCATGTCATTCATTCCAAGTGTGACATTAATGTTTGACTGTGAAAATCATAGAAGGGTGAGATGATGATTGATGAAGATGATTTGAAAATATCCAATAGTGTTGGTTGTTGATCTGGCACTGATATCACTTACATTGTGTGTTTCACGTGTTTCTACCATTTGTGGTATCATTTGTGTTACTATTGAAGAGATTTTTTATACTCTATGTTGTTGGTGTTCTTTGAGAATGGTGAGATTTGTTAGACTTTTCTAGATTATCTTTGGTGTCCTCTAGATATTAATAGATATAGTGCTTCCGAATGATGATCCTAATCATGTGCTTGAATACACAATACATTTTCTCAAGATACTTTTAGTTCATAATTCAAATTTAATATTCTATACTCAATATGTTAAATTATGTTATGTTTCTATGTATATGGATGTTCTACCTCATCTAGGATCATTCTTTTGGCCTAGATATACTTCATAGTTAATCTTGGGATGTTAATTTGGGTTTCACCTTGGTGCGTGTAGATCCACATGTGTCAATATTACTTCAAAAAATAGTTCTTTCTTAATTGAGTCTACATGCTTTAATTTATTATTCCGACATTAATCTTTAGTAATGGTGGACTATTAGATTTATCTTAGAAGAGTATGTTGAGATATATTTGGGTCATCTCTTTCTCTTATAGTGGACTTATTTATGTATCTTGTGTCCAAATGACCTATATTGTGTAATATTGTTTTATCTTGGCTAAGGGAAACTTGTATCAAATATTTTGGTGATCTATCTTATATTTCAGGAATGTGTTCAAGGCTAAGAAAGTGAAAATTAGAAGAGGAAAAGAATAGAAGAAAATGCATATGGGGTCAACTTCAAAGAAATATATTCATAATATTGTATGCTGATGATTCATGTTTAGGAGATCCTTAATTATTTTTTGAGATTCATACTGCTTTTTTATAGTAATTCTTGTAGAATATATATTTTTTACCTTGTGTTGAGGTAGTGAGTTTCAGTTAAACAAGTTTTTTTAAACTTTTCATAATGTAGTGATCTTTAGTTGTACAAGTTTGTGAAGTGGTCCTAATAATTGTAAAATAACATTATTTATACATAGTTGGTTTTATTCTCACCATAATTTTTCCTTGCCTTGTGTTTTCCATAAAAATCGGGTGTTCTTATATTTCTCTAGCTTTCTAATTTATTATTTCATAAGGGATGATTTCTTATGGTTATTTAAAGTTTATCAGGATGTGAATTGAAGTTATTATTGTAGTCTAGAGGGATTCACCCCCCTCTTATTCTTTCTATGTGTTGAATAAATGGTATAGAAACCCATTTTATTATTTCAAATCTTAACAATTCTAAGGAGATCATGTATCACGGAGGATTTGAATATCAAGGCTTTAAAATTTGAAGGTACAAATTATTCCTATTGGAAGGAAAGATTGAAGTTCCATTTAGAGTCTCTGCCAAAAGGATTATGGGAAATTATTGAGAAAATTTATAGTACACCTTGAGGTGGACCTCAAACTCTGGATGAGATCAAAACTAAAGAAAAAAAATTGAAATATAGGGTTGTTATTGTTAGTTGGTTGAGTGATGAAGTGTTCAGAATAGTCAATGGATTGAAGAAAATGAAAGTGATCTAGGATAAAATAAGTAGTGTCTATGAAACAGATTAAAAAATAAAAGAAGCCAACGTAACAAATCTAAATCACAAGTTTAAATTTTTTAGGATGGGTGATGATGAGTTCATTGAATCCTATATTCATAGAGTAAATGTGATTATAAATTCCATCAAGGGTGCTAGTGGATCAATAGAAGAAAGGGAAGTAGTCAAAAAATTATTGATGACTATGCGTAAACCCTACATGTCAAAGAACATGCAATTAAATAAATTCATGATTTGAAATCCTAAACTGTAAATCAACTTCTTGTTTAATAGTATAAATTTTAGATCGCTTAAATAGATGAGATCAAGAAAGAGAGGAGGGAAGGAACATTCAAAGTATTAATCGAGCCCTGAGATGAAGTTGAAGAAGACATGGATGGAATTGAAGAAAACTTTGTAGGAAGAACGGTAAGAGGAAATAGAAAATAGATAGGTAAGTTGCATAGAAAATGCTTAAATTTTGGTAGAATTTTTCATTTTTCTTCTAGGCATCCTTATTAGGAAGAATTTAAAGAATGTGATGATGAAAATAAAAATAGCTATGACATTAATTATAAAAAGAAGAATCCGATTAAATGAGACAAAGGAAAGAGAATCCTATGTGCTATGTAGGAACATATATCCAAGGACAAAGATGATAATGACACAAATGAATAATTATTATTCCTAGCTATAAAGGAAGGTGAGAAAGAGAGACCTAGAAGATTCTCATGCTAAAGTGGAACCTACTGCATGGATCATTGATTCAAGATTCTCAAATCATTTGACATGAGATAAAGAGAAGTTTGTAAAGATAAAGAACTATGATGGAGGGTCTATGACATTTGCAAGAGAATAAGTTTCCTCTATCTACAGGATAGGAAGCACCTCAGTTAATGGTAAGCACAAAATGGATGATATTTATTATGTTAAAGAATTTAGATGTAACTTTTAAAGTTTTATTTAGATGTGTAGTAAATTTTATGAAGTTAGTTTGAGCATATACAATTATGAGATTAGAAAAGGAATCACTAGGAAACTTGTTGCTATAGGTTTTAGAGAAAATGGAAATTTTTATTGCATATGTTATAATGATGAAAGTAAATATTGCATGGTACAAATATGGGAACTTGAAGATGAATCTAAAAGAGAGACAAAATAAGATAAGAGTTAAGAAAACATGGTTGAGGAAGAAGAAAAAAATCAGAAAAAAGAAAAAAAATATTTGAGCCAGTACTCTGAATTGTCTCAAATAAATGCAAAGAATGGAATAGAAGAAATACAAGAAATGAAGATAATATCATAATTGATTTAAATAGATGAATAAAATTGAATAGAGGAAAGAAAAACACTAAAGATGTATTTAGAGAAGATGACGAATAAGTTAAAGGAACAAATTAACAAGTTCAAGGAGTCCAAAGATCATAGTAGTGATAAAATATTGGAAGAATAGAGATTGAAAAATGGAAGAAGTAGGTCTAATAATATATCTATGATGAAGGAAGCCAAGAGTAAACCTATTCTATCTTGAAAAATAAAAGAACTCACAAGATCCCCTTCTTTTGTGCAAAATAGGTATTTCTCAAATTTTGCGAGAAAATATTTTTCATGCAATAAGTATGTTCATAGAGCAGAGCTAATGATTGTAAAAGTCAGACTAGAAATCAATTTGTTAATATAAAATGATACTTTAGCAATATGTGTGGACATATGGAAGTTGAGTGTAAGAGTAAGATTAAAGAAAAAGATTGGTTGCAGATATGAAAATTTAGTCAAATATGGTAAAAACTTCACTACTAGATATTTGTAAGATACATAGACAAAAAGCTATTTAGTACAAGATAAATAAGAAAGTTGGAATAATTAATAAGATTGTAAATGGAGGAAGACCATGAGGTGGTTTGGTATTTTACAACTAAAGCATAATTGGTCACATTGTAAATTTTTGTAGAAGTAGCATTGAAGAAAATAATGTACCAATGAAGAAGATCAATGTTAGCAAAGAAAGGGAAGTCATATAAAAGTCCTAGGCAAAAGAATGAAAAAAGACTAAAGAAAGTTTTGAGGATGGGTTTCTACCCCCTAGTGGTGCTAATTATTTCTTCTAATTGAAAGACAGTTCATGTGTGTTGAGGGGGAGAGCCAAATTGCAAAAACCTTTTCCCCATGTTGGCTAGATATTGAGTTGTTCTTAGTATCAGTAGTCCAGAGAATTGTTCTTACTATAATTTTTCTATTATGATAAATATTTTTCTTGGATGTAGATATGTTAGGCATATATTTTCAAGAGGATACTAAAAGATTTACTTTTATTTTCTAGATTTATGTGGATTGTTTTCACTAGAGGGAGTAGTAGAGCTTATAGTAGAATGACATGTTTCTCTTTGTCCTTGATGTCAAAGGAGGAGAAGTTTTATGGGAGTTCCCAAGTATTTATGTCAGTGAAAAAGGGGGAGATTATTGCAAATGTGGCATATTTATTGTTACTAATGCCAAACTTGTGGGAAGGATAAAGTATTGGTGGTAGACTTGTTGGGAGGATGATATGACATGATGATGTATGGATAAGGTATTAACAAGATTATTGATATCTTATTTATGTTTTTGTATTCAATTAATTTAGCCATGTATGGGTAGGAGGAATCATGATAGTAATTACTTAATATGATTTATCATACATATTATACATTTCTATTCCTTTGGTGTGGAAGATAATCTTACAAGAATTCGTGTTATGTTTTGGATACTACTATTGTGATGTTGCATTCTGTGTCTACTTTCTTGTTGTGATTTAATATTTATACACTTGTAGTTTTAGTTTAGTGTGCCTTCAACATAATATCACTACTTTCCTAGTGATGTTTTGTCAGTTCAAAAGATGTATGTTGGTCTATTGCTTATCAAAAAAATTATTTGTGGGCTTTTTCACCTGTTGAATATTAGAATTATAATTTGTGGGGTAATAAATGTCATTCATTCCTAGTGTGAAATTAATATCCGATGATGATTCACGAAGAATATTTTAAAAATATTCAATAGTGCAAGTTCTTGATCTAGTATTTCTATCACTTAGAATGTGCACCTTTTTGTTTTTTAGTAGTTGTGGTAACATTGATATTTCTATTGAAGTTAAGTTTTACACATTGATATTGGTGGTGTTGTCTAATAGTGGTGAGCTCTATCAGACCTGTCTGTAATATATTTGATGTCCTCTAGATATAGGTGGATACAATGTTGTAGAATGATGATCTTATTCACTCTTGGACACACAATATATTTTCTAGTGATATTTGTGGTTCACAAGTCATCTTTAATGTTCTATCCTCAATATCTTAAATTATGTTATGTTCATATTTATCCAAATGCGCTACCTCATTTGAGATTATTCTTTTGGTCTGAGTATACTCCTAAATTAATATTGGGATGATAATTTGGGTCTTATCTTACTGCATAAAGATCTGCATGCTTGAAGATTTCTTAGAAAAAATGTTTCTTCGTTGACTAAGTCTAGACACTTTAATTTCTTATTCACCTGCTACATTTTGGAAATGGTAAACCATTGGATTTATCTTAGGAGAGTCTCTTGAGATGTAGTTGGGTCCCCTCTTTCTCCTAGAGTGGACTACTTTTTGTATCTTGTTTTTGGATGGCCTATTTTGTTTAATATTGTTTTATCTTGGTTAAGGATGACTTTTAGTGAAGCTTTTTATTATCTACCTCATATTTAAGGAATAGATTGAAGGCTAAGAAAGTACAGGGGATTTTTTTATCACCATTTGATAATATTCTATGCATGGTTGTTTGTCCCACTCCATTTAGTGAAGAAACTAAAATAATTGAAATGTTACCAAATATGATTGAGTATTTTTGTAGATATGACAAGGTCTTTACTCTTGGTTTCCTTTGAGGCCTCCCATTTTTCTTTCCTCGATTGTCATTCTTCTCATTTTCCCATATTCTTGAATCACCTTGATTCACAATTATGGTTTGGTTCTATTTGTATCTTCAAATGCTTCTTCACATTCCATCCACCATTGTTGAGTGGAATTCTATTGCCTCTAGTAGAAAATGTGGGCACATCCTTTTCTATGGATCCTCCTACAAAGTTTTTAAAATCACCATGCCATTTACTTGGTAATTTTCTATGAGGTTGTTCGCAAGAGTTCGGTTATTGGTTTTGCCAAGTTTTCTTATGCGAACTATGAAAATTTGTCATCTTTTTTGTTTTTTGATATATTTGACTTCTTAAATAATAGTAAAATTAATAATTAAATAAATTATAAAAAATGTTATGTATTTCATTTATTTTCATGCTACATAATAATAAAATAAATAATATAAATAAAATATTTATAAAAATTATAATAAAATAATATAATTATAAAATAAATAAAATAATATAACATGCATCTACATATATTTAAAATTTAAAACCTCAAATATTGACTTATTTTTTCAATATTTTTTAATAAAGTATAAATTTAATTATGTGATGAATCGTGGTTGTTAATAAATTATCAATAAAGTAAATTTAGGTTTAATAGTAGTATTTAACAATAGAAAGAAGCAAAACAACATACAAAATAAAATTGGTGTAGGATTCAAATGATATAAAATAATAGTCATTGAAAGTTTTTGATATATAAGCAACAACAAGAGGGTGCTGACCCGAGGTATAATAGTTACCTAACAAGAACAAACTTAAAAACATATTAAATCAGCCTACAAAGTAGCATAAAGTAAAGTAAACATCATCTACCTCTATCAAAAACCAAAATGTAGAAGCTAAATCAGTATAAGCGTAAAGTATCAGAACCCCACATACAAATAGTAACAAGGTCTAGCAGCCAAAAAATTATACCGCGATATTTAGGGCCATTAAAAAAAATTAAAGTATTAAGCTTAAAACTATAATTAAAAAAATTAGCCCAGCTATAGGGCTTGGAGGCAACAATGCAACAAAACCCCTTACCACCCCACACCATCAACAGGATCCTTTGTCATCCCATAAGCGCTTTGACAGCAGTAGGTCCGCCCACTCCTCTTTTAGAAACTTGAAGAGTTCACGGTTTCCTTCAATAGACTCCTTCCCGGCTGAGGTCTTCTAGTTCAACAAACAAAGGGTGGTGGATGAGGCATGCATGACCTTGAGGGAAAAATTTGCTAACATCTGCCAGCCTCTTGTTAGTATTGGCCAAGTACCCGCTTAGCTTAGCCACCATGTTTTCCAAATTAATAATCTGGTACTTGATTTTCCCAACTAGGCTATTACTCGCTACACCTTTAGGGTTCTCTACCATAGTGTTAGGGGTGTTATCTTCCTTTCCCTCTTTAGCCACAATATTGTGGATAGTATCCTTTCCCTCCTCATGGTCAAAATTGTTCTAGTTTTGTTCTCTGCTGAAAGACTCCACCGAGACATCCTCTTTATCAAATAATTCCTTCATAGCTCTTTTCCCATTCTCCTTGGTAAGTTGAGAGGACCGAAACACATTGGTAGGCTGGGGGTCAGTGTTTTGAGGGCACTCAAGGTTAATGTCATTATTTTTTGATTTTTTGGAAGGCTAGGGGGAATCCTCATGCGCTAGGTCATGCTTGTAACTAGCCCGAGAGCTAGGGGTAGGGTGGGTTTCAGAGGATTTATGACTGACAGTAGGGGTAGAGCCTCCAATAGAACTAGGGGGCATAGGAAAGCCCTCGTTGAGGGAGACCAAGGGTGACATATGCTGATGGGAAGCTTGGGTAATTTCCAAGATGGGAGGAGGGCAGAGGGCATGGTGAAAATGGTAGATTTTAAAAATAAGCCCCTGGTGGAGGTAATCAGGTTTCTTTCCCAGAGAAAATGACTCATTCACAACAGTGACAGTCGACTCCAAAGAATGTAAGAGATAAAACGACAAGGAGATCAACAACTTGTGCCTAAGGTAGTTTAAAAAAGGGAGGTGGTAATTGTAAAATGTACCAAAATGACCCTCTAGGGTGAAGTACTTCATGACCAGCTTGCACATCTTTTTCCCGAAATCGGGCAGGTTGCAGTGCTGTATCTGCCATTTTTGGACACCGGCTTGTCATCCTTAGAAAAAAACTAATCAAACTCCATTTTAGCCCGCATATTAGTGGTTTTCTTCTATTTATGACCCGTAGTAGGCATACCAGTGGCTTTTCCTATGACCTCCTCATTAATCTCAAATGTGATTATGTTTATGGTTACCCTTCTCTCATTCCAGGTTTTGGCGAACCTCCCAGAGATCATTTTTTCATGTAGCCATTTCATGAAGGGAAGAATCCCTCCCTCTTTGCAGAAGTACATAACCATAGGGTCTGAAGAAGACTCCTCCTTAATCTAGTGAGGTTTGATTCTATTTCGGTCACCACCCATATTCATAGAGCACTTCAGCACAACCCACACCCAGAAAAAAGGTTTGTTCCAAGGCCAGCTAGAGCAGAAACCATCCAAGATATGACACCCAAACAAACCAAAGCACAAGTTCGGAGCAGAGTAGTTGTGCGAAATGGAAGAGTTGAAATTATTTCTTAGCCCTAAACTCTTGTCATTTTTTGAGCCATAACTAAGATAATAATTGCAATTAGCCTCAAAAAACACCACCAAAGATGCCACCGGGGTTAACACGTGGGAGCGACGCTGTAAACCATAATCTCCATCAATGAAATCCATGCCAAATCTTTTATTATCTTCTATAAATCACACTTGATTCAAATTCCACTTAAAGACATAATGGTACTTTATCTGAAAAATGACACCAGTAGAGTACGTCCACCTCTAATATGAATTGGGGATTCCAATAGCGAAGGCCACATGGTGATTCCAATTGCAATTTGCAGCAAACCTTATATGAATAGAGCCCTTAGGTCCGCCATTTAGCACATAAATAAACCTATGATTTTTAAATATTATGTATTTTGTTATTGGCACCTCTCATTCCCATGTAAGCAGGTCCTAAATATTCTTGGGCAGCTGAGTAACATTCCTCCAGCATCATAATCCATCCATCTACAATCGTACAATAACCATAGAATCAGAAACTGAATTCCCTTCCCTATAAATATCTTTAATAGTGGTCTTACGAAATCGACCCATCAGACCTTTTATATCAGATAGGATAAGGTCAACTCTCCGACCAGCATAGGATTTTCCACTAACAGCCTTAATCTTGGAGTCCCCTTCAATTTTAATGCTAGTGGAGCCCAAGTTAAGAGAAAAATTCAGCCCCCATAAGAGAGACATACCCTCTTCCTGGTTAATCGAGTGGTCAATGAGGGGACCAGCATAAGCGACCACCATTCTCCCTAGTGATCGTGTATGATTCCCCCTATAGCTTGTAGCCCGCCCCAAATAGACCAATCAAAATTAAGTTTGTGCCAAGAGGCCTAAGGGGGAGTCCAAACTGTCTCCTTTCTAGCTCTGAGTTTAGTGTTGTCAAATCTAGAAAACCCATTTCCAATTCCCCAATCTTTAGCAATCTTCCAGTCAAACTAAGAGAGGGGAGAATTGGGCTTTTCCAACTTACCACCAACAGATTTTCTTGTAAAATTTTATACCCGAGATAAAAGACATCTTTTATGGTAAGTTCAGTATCTTTGAATATCCTGTTATTGCGCTCCTTCTAGATGACCCGACAGAATATAGGGGTATTTGGTTCCACAAGATTTTTATCAGTGGGTTTTGTGAAGGTGAGTGTCATTCATGTAGCATATCCTGGATACTGTGGTTGGAAACCCAAGGGAGGTTGAGTCTAGAGAGGATCTCCTACCATATCCCATCATCAAACTCATATTGAAGCATGATGTGGTTAGTACTTTCCTCTACCTTCCTGAAAACACAACATATGTTGGCAAGGCTAAACCCTCTTTTGACAATATTATCAAGGGTGAGGATTTTCCCATGGAGCCTTGTCCACCAAAAGAAGTTAACATTAGAGATTAACTAGGGCTGCCAAACCTTCCTCCAATAAGAAGTGTCAGCATTGTCGTCGATCATTAGACCATAGGCCGACATGGTGGAAAACCCACCATGTTGAGTGTGTCTCCATAACAATCTATTAGGTCGGTCAATGTTAGGAATGCAGACCGAATGCAATAGATCACTAAGTTTGGTCGCTAGGTTGGTTAGGTCTAGTCTTTCATGAAGATGTGGGAGGAGATCAATCCACTTACCATTGGAGATAAATTTGGAGACCAGAGAACTAATACCAAGGGTCAGAATGTTCCTCAGCTGAGAGAACAAAGAGTTCCTGAGAATGGTGTTCGACAACGAGGGTTCATCCTAGAACCTGATCTCCTTACCATTGCCCAACAGCCAGGTGGCCCACTTTTCCATGATACCTCTGCATTTGAGAATACTATTCTAGATTTTTGAGCCACCAAGGTGACCCTACACCATGATGAGTTTACAGTAGCAGCCCCCATCGAGATACTTAGCATCCATGATTTCGCACCAATTAGCAGCTCCCCAAACCATGGTCCATGCCATTTTGGATAGCAGAGCTCTATTAAGGTTGTGGATTTTCCTTAGATCCAATCCCCCCAGGGATTTGGGAAGACAAATCTTATCCCAGTAGACTAGTGGTAGGCATTTCTTTTCCTCTGACCTAGACCAGAGGAAGGTGCGTAGAATTTTTTCAAGCTTTTCAGCCATAAGACCAAAGATTTTAAAAATAGATAGAAAATAAACCAAAGTGCCTTGTAGGGATGTAGCAAGGAGTTGGAGCTTACCAACATTACTTAGAATTTTACCTTTGCAGCTCGTGAGCTTCCTTTAGGTCCGTTCTAGAATAGTATTCCAAAAAAATTTCTTCAAATCTTTGACAGTTAATGGGAGGCCAAGATAAGTGGCAGGAAGATTATCATCCTGGCATCCCGAAATCTTCATAATTTTTCCCTGCAGCAAGTTGTTAGTGTTAAAGAAGAACATTCTTCTTTTGTGATAGTTCATTAGCTGACCTGAATTAGTAGCGTAATTGTTTAACAGCCACTTCCACATCCCAGCCTCTGTAACCAGAGGGGCCCCAAAGAAAAAAGTGTCATCCATGAATTGTTGTAGGATCATTTTTGGATGATAGGTAGCCAGCTTGATCTCCTCAATTGCTTTAGATTCAGCCATCTGCATCATGTTACGGCCAAGGACCTCCGCAAGAAGAATAAAGAGATAAGGAGAAAGGGGGTCCCCTTGGTGAAGACCCTTACTTGGGGAAAATTTTGCACCAAGTTTTCCATTAAAAAACACTGAGAATCTCATAGTCTCCAAGGAAACCTTAATAAGGGCGATAAATTTCTCAGAGAAACCAAAAGAAGAAAGGAATTTGTAAAGAAAAGTCCAGTTGACTTTATCATAGGCTTTAGAAACATCCAGCTTCAGGGCCATCCCAAAAACCTTACTACAATCAATGGAGTGTATAATTTAATGTGTAGTGATGGTAGTATCCATAATTTTTCATCCAGGGACAAATCCCTTCTAATGGGGCTAATAATTCTGTCAAGCAGATGTTTGATGTGATTAACTATAATTTTTTAGAAGACTTTATATAAATTATTACAAAGGCTAATAGGTCTAAAGTCCTCCATGATTTTTTGGCTCAACACATTAGGGGATGAAGGCAATATAGATATCATTAAGTTTCTTGAGGATATTTTTACATCTAATGAAGTCACGGGCAACACGAATGACATCATAACCGACAATATCCCAAAATTATTAGAAGGCTGAGGGAAAACCATCCAGGTTAGGGGCTTTGTAGGATCCCATGGAGAACACTACCTTATGTACCTCTTCAACAGTAACCATTGCCCTAGGGAGCTGAGAAATGAGATAGTCTTGGAGGCTAACAGAGTCTCGAGAATTTATATTGGTGAAGGATGTGATAAAATAATTAGTGGCTAAGTCCCATGCAGAATTGGGTTGGAGATTTTCAAACCCCCTGAGTTCCTGAGATTGGCGATAGAATTTCTTTTTTGTGCTTATAGGCAGATTGATGGAAAAAGGCAGTGTTATGATCTGCCTCCTTTAGCCATAAAACCCAGGATCATTGTTTCCAAAAAACTTCTTCATTATCTAAGGTCAGCTTCCAGCATCTCCTATTATTTTCTTCCTCAATGTGTAGTTCACCCGACAGATCACCCCCTATCTTTTTCCCTTGAATAAATTCAAGTTTCTTAGATAAAGACTTCTTCGTATGGAAGATGTCTCCGAAGGTGAATTTGCTCCAACCTTTGATAGCTCCTCTGATGAGCTCAAGCTTGGAAGCAACCCTAAACATGGTCGAGCCTTTGATCAGGGTAGACCACCACTACTAGATCTTATCCCAGAAGCCCAAGTGGGAGGCCCACATAATCTCATATCTGAAAGGTGAAGGGTATGGGTATCGTACATCCATCCATTTAAGGAGGGGGTTATGATCTGAAGTCGTCCTAGGAAGCACAACCAAAGAGGAGGCCGCCCCCAAATCCCAGGAAGAGGATAGGAAGACATGGTTAAGGCAGATTTAAATGAGATGATTCCCTTTTCTATTGTTGGTCCAGGTGAAAGGGTTACCCCTTAGCTCAACATCATAAAGACCATTAACGCAAACAAAGCTAGCCAGGACCCCCATGCTACCAGTGTAGTCCATATTGCCTCCTCACTTTTCAAAAGGGAACAAAAGAGAATTAAAATCTCCCACCACCATGAGTTTAGAATCCTGGAGACTTGAGAAACACATCTTTAGTTCTTTCCAAACCTCCCTTCTCTCCTGACCGGTATTAGGAGCATAGATGTTATAATAGAGCCAAGCATCCTTCGGCGAGGTGAAGGATACTACCAGGTGATGGTGGGAGAAGCTGTGAGCATCACTCCTGACCTTGGATGGGTTCTAGGGAGTGGCAATACCACCCAAGACCCCTTGAGCCTCAAAGTAGATAAAATTGGCCCCAGGCCATAGCCGTCACACCAACACCTCAAAATTATAATAGGACATTTTAACCTCTTGGATTAAAAGAATGTCAATCTTATAATAAAAAATATGCTGCTTGACAGCGAGTTGTTTCTAAGGGTTATTGAACCCCCTTATATTCCATGATAGAACAATCATTTATTACCTTTTTGGTTGAGATCCAGGGTTTGTTACCTTCCTGTAGCAATATCCTTTATCATACTCCTTTGTCTTCTAGCTCTATTTGTCAGCCGACCTGGCTTGGTGTCCACCCCAACATCAATTTTTTTTTCCTTGTCTTCTTTTTTTGAGTTTGTCATTCCTGTTCTCCACTCTTCAGGGTCCCAATAGGTGTGGAGAAGCCGATTATAACAAGGGAACCAGAGGCCATGGGATTGAGAGAAACTGCCACCACAAGAGGAGATGAGGAGCCCAAAGATGTGTTTCTTGCAATCACAAAGACATTGAGTTTCATCTACAAGAGTGCCGAACCTGAGCTGGTACCTTGTAAAGACTTCATCTCCATGCTGGCGATATCCGAGATGTTGTGTTCCATGTGTGAGACTACAGGATCTGGGCTAATACATTGCTTCGTCTCCTTCTCGGTGCTAAACAGGTTCACCTCATCGGTTCACTGCTAATTGCACATGGGCATTTCACTATCCTCCAAACCAAACAGGTCAGCAACCAACCATATTGTGATACCAGTACCTTGTAACTCAGGCACCCCCAAATCTTTCCTGTGGGAGGCCTCCACCATCAGGGACGAGATGAGAGGCCCCTAGGAAGAGTGGGTACCAATTACCTTAGTAGCCCGCTTCTCTGGAACCATTTGGTTTAACTTAAGTTTGGGGCTTCTAGGTGCCTTACAATCCTTCCTAGTATGGCCTTTGGAGTTGCAGCTTTCACATAAAAGGGTAAGATTCTCATAGACTATAGCTTGGGTCCATTTACCTAGCTTAGATTTCAAGACCGCAAAGTTGGGGAGAGTCTTATTGATAGACAAATTTACACAGAAGCGAGCAAAAACCAGACGGGATTCAGAGAGGGTTACTAGATCCGCCGAGATATAGTGCCCAAAGGAGTTACCAATCCATTTGAACACCTGTTCATCCCAAAATTCTAGGGGTAGCGTGGGGAGGCAGAAAGAG
The DNA here is from genome assembly GCA_018584345.1 of Thuja plicata. Taxonomy (NCBI): domain Eukaryota; kingdom Viridiplantae; phylum Streptophyta; class Pinopsida; order Cupressales; family Cupressaceae; genus Thuja; species Thuja plicata. The sequence continues at coordinate 2,497,276 of MU225293.1, read as the reverse complement.
TCGCCAAAGGGTTGTAGCTCAATTGGTTGGGCACAATTGGTGAGGACGATGGTACGATTGACATTGCCATCCACCAAGGTTCAAACCCACGGAGGTGTGTTTGGGCCAGGTTCGACCCCTGGGTGACTTTGACGGACTGGATCCCACTGCACGTGTCGGCTTAGCCAAAGGACGACTTCTGGTTTAGATGTATGATTACTCATAATGTTGTAATCAGCTATATAATGGCAGAGATGCCGATATCTATTTAATCCGGTTGTTTCCATCCAAAAAAATAAAAATAAAGGAAAGAGTCGATTCTATCCAAAGGAGCATTTCTAGTAATTGAAGCATGCTAAAATACGGCAACAAACATAATGATGATTTGTTGATATGTTTATTTTGCCAAGCGGAACTCAGTGTTAGATCCCGATTACGACGAGGCCTTTTTTGGTCCATTCACTTTTGACACTCGTCGAAAATTGGTATCAAATTGCGTTAATGTCAGTAAGGATTTTGTCTCCCTCGTGCACCCTCACTTTTTCTATTCCCATTTTTCTCATCTTTTTCCTCTCATTTGGAATTTCATAGTCTTTTCCGGATTGATTTAAATACTCGTACGGGAAACGTCTGTTTCAGGATTCCAGGCAATAATGATTTATTTCAATCAATAGCAGTGCATGCAAAAACATCCAAAGTGAAAACAGTAAGCTCTGAAGAGATGCAAAAGGAATCCAAGATTATAGCAGTGACAGTTTAAAAGCTGTATCCATTGTTCTGAGGTCTATGATTGACATAAAGAGAATATTTAATTGGGACTGCTAAGATTTTGTCCCCCGTGCATGTCATCCACAAATCGGATTCTTACCAAACATTCATCAGGAAAGTTCCATCAACAAAATTGGCTATAAATTCAGCTGTTGGTTAATGAGAAATACATAACAAAAGCAAGAATGGAAGAAAAGAAATGCAGAGTGGAAGAAGGGGTGAAGCGAGGGCCATGGAAAGCTGAAGAAGATGTGGTGTTGAAAACATACGTTGAAGAGAATGGTGGAGGGCGTTGGACTACTCTTGCCTCCAAAGCCGGTACAAACTTTGCCAAACTTCTCTCTAGTTATTTTCTTTGCCCTCTTTATGGGTGGATTATCAAACAATTTGTTGTCATTGTTATGCGTTCAAAATCGTTCTTCAAACATCAAAGATCTTATTTCAAACAAAATATCTCATTAGTTGTTCTGAGTTATTAACAGTTCTCAAGGAGTGTATAAGATCGATTTTTGTTGGTACTATTAGCATTTATAATATTAGGCTCTATGAGTGAGTTTTCCAGTTCTTGTATTATTTATAAGATTCCTTATAAAATGAATTGCGTATATATTTGTATCATATCAAACTTTATATTTCTAATATTTTGGTATTCCCACAGGAAGATTAATGGCCATTGAACATGTTTATCAGGTTTGATGAGATGCGCAAAGAGCTGCAGGTTACGATGGATGATACGCCTTTTTCCAACACTAATAGTTTCGGGAACTCGATCAAGGATGGAATGGATTATAAAAAGTACAATTTTCAGCCTCATAGGCGAAGCATGCAAAGAGATGCGATCACTGCTCCAGCAGAACCCAAAATGGTACAGAATCCATGCAATCCAGAGGAGTCGAGCACCAAGTCCAATTTCAATACAGCTTCTTACTCCATATCTTCAGCTTATAGTAATGAATTACATAGAGCAGTTTACTGAATTTAATCCCCATTGACAAATCTGGTTCAGCAGAATTCTCATGAATTCCCAGCTGAGATTTCTGACCTTATGCAGGGATTAACAACTTGTAACCGATATAATCCACACTCAGACTCATTTGGGTTTCTTTTTGAGTCTGGATTTGACTCCAATTACATCTCTGACTGTGCAAGATGCTTTACCAATCTGCAGTATAACAACCTCAATTCTCGGTTGGAATATCCTAATTGCAAAGTTGTATCAAATGAGCTAAATCCTTGCCCAGATGAGTTAACCAATCTGAGAAACGGTCTTTTTATCGAACAAGTTAGTGCACCAACAAAGCCCAATCTGAACACATCGTCTTACACTATATCTTCAGCTCAGAATGATCAATTGCACAGTGCAGTATATAGGATTTCATCCCCATTAACAAGTCTGCCTCAGCAGAATTCTCATGGATTCCTAAGAGATATTATACAGGGCTTAATAATCTCTAACCGATATTACTCACAAACAGATGCAATTGGGTCTGGTTTTGTCCCTGGATTCGACTCCAATTATATTTTTGACAGTGGAAGCAGCTTTATCAATATGTAGCCAAATAATCTCAATTCTTAGCTAGATATAGAAGACATGTGGTAATATTTTTCAGGTGTTAATGATTTTCCTTCTTGTATTACCATGGAGTAAACAGCTAGATTCAGATGGGTATAGGCACAGGGTTGAGGTCTTGTTAGGAACAGGGTGTTCTTTGTGGCCATTTTATATTCTCTTCTGTGAAGAAAGTATGTATAAATAAATTGTTCTTCGTCGCCATTTAATATTGTTATCTTCTGTAAATTGGACATCTCTAAAGTCGAAAATAGCACTGGCTCTGAAAGTGGAAAAAAGCACTGTGTAAAAGAGTTCATATTTTCAGTGTTTCTTATCTTATATATAAATGTTATAAACAATTGTAAGCTTGCGTATTTTAAGTCCAATGAAATTTATTGTGAATATTTTCAGATTCAATTCTATAGATTGTTTATTTATATTTCGAAGTACAATCAGCGATTCATTGCCAAGATGAAGAGGAAAAATAGTTAATATTATGATGAATTCAAATAACACAGAAAATGAATTTGGTCTCTCGGGATAACGAGACCAAAGAGGAGAAACAGCCGGAGGGGAAAAGACTGCAAAGATGGACGATAATGATCATCTCAATCATTGTGGATTACAACACTGCAGAATCTAGAAGTTGGGATACGAAGTTCTTGATTTTATGTTTTTACAACTGGAAATATCTTTGTTCAAATCTTTTTTAAAGAACACAAAAAAACAAATAGGGCCGCTCCCACCTATCAATCAGATATTTGTGAGCGGCTTATACCTTTTCATGCTTTCCATTTACAAACTATAAAGTTCTCCAATTAATTTTGATAATGCTTTATAAAAATAGCAGGGTCCTACTACTTTCGGAGAAATAAAGGCATGAAATCATAATTATATATGACAAGGATTTATAGATAAAAGTATATGGTTCAGTTTTAGATTTGGTGTGACCTCTAATCTAATAAAAATGAGGTGAAATAAAAAATAAATATGTACGACTTTTTAGAGGTTGAAATTGGTTTGGTTCTATAAATTTATATCTGCGTTAAGTGTTAAATTTAAAAATGATAACATTATACATAGGTTGTCAAATAGTTTTTTATTAGAGCAAACAAGCTTTGAAGGGACCCCAAAATTCTAATACAAAAATTGATCGTCACCAACATAAGAAACTAGATAAGCAACAACAACCAACCAGTAGCTAAACACCAAAAACCTAAACACAGTACATGACCTAGATGAGGACAACGAAAAACAAAGTCATAGACCCTCAAGATTACTATAGATTTCTCAAAACCTTAGCAGTGTCCACATTTTTTTGGAGGACATCCATGTTAATATCTAGTACCTTATGGATAGTGTTAGACTAGTTTTTCTTGCCTTTGACATGGCTGTGAGTTCTCATGAATAGTCCTTAGACTAGAATCAAGCCTTTAATTTTTCCCTAGTTCACTATCGCTACAGAAGAGGCCACCGATTTATCCTTCCTCATAGCATTGGTATTGAGAGCTTGACCTCTCACATTCATCTTTCTTAGGCCATTCAAACTATTCTCCATTGCGATTATGCTAACAACCACCATGGCACTATGTTTCTCATGGACCTCGCCAAAAATTTCTTCCAAGAGTCTGATAATTTCTTCATGATTTTTTTTCATGGTTTTGACATGATTAGCCAAATCTTGAATAAGGGAAACCATCATCTTGGAATTATCTATTTCAAAGCCAGAGCTCACATCCTGCTAGTGACTATTAATCTTAGAATTGATCCAATCATTAGATTCTCAAAGAATTAACTTCAAAAACCAACCAATTTAAAACTTTTTATTGATCCTCAAAAATATTTTTTGCAATAGATAACATAGCCCTTATTCCCATAGAAGAGGATCCTTTTTCAAGGTTAACATGGGTCCCTTTCTCCATTTCTACATGGATTTCTATATGGAAACTCACCTCATTTGGCCCCACTTCCAACTTCAAAATATAGATCTAATACCCCACACCCCTTCTTCCCTTAGTCCTTCTTGATAGCTAGGGTTATTATTAGTCTCCAGAATATTGGGGTCAACATCCTCACATCTATTCCCATTCTTGGCCTAGGATAATTCCTACTCATTTTTTCCTTGATTAACCTTTTTCCCCCTTCTTCTCTTAGAAGATTTTTCTTTCTTAGGCCTTGTTGGATATATATATGGTTTCAGAGTGTATTTTTTTTGGTTCCCAACGTGAATTTGCCTAAAAGTGTCAAGTCTTGTCCAGGGTAATGCCAAAATTCCCTGTAAATTGTCATGTCTAGGCTTTGAAATGGTGGAAATTGTGAAAACCCTAAGTCTAGGGTCATAACCTGTTTATAAAAAAAACCTAAGTGTTCTTGGCTTTTTCCAATTTCATGTTACTTTATTCATTCACTTAAGTGACCGTAACCCATGTGTTCTTTTTAAATGGGGTCGTGTTCAATTTATTCTAAGTCTTTAGAACTTTAATAATCCCTAAGTTTGAAAGGCCGCAAGTCTTTTATTTAGGATCATGTGTCGTGCAATTTTCTTTTGATCCAATGGTTCACTTAATAACTTATGATCAAGATGCGCACAATCTAACATGTAAGTCATTAAGCGGTGACACCACGTGTCTTTGTGGGCCCCAGATTTGTGAAAAGTTTTTTGATAAACTGTAGTCAGATTCTTTTAATCCAACGGTGGACTTAATGACTTCATCCAAAGATGCGCAAGATCTATCTTTCAAGCCATTAAGTCATGCTTACGCATGTCCTGGAGAGGACGTGGGCACCACTAACATGAAGATGACCACAGATTAAAGTGCTGACAATTCTAAAAAGATCCAATGACTGCCTTGATAGCTTAATATTAAGATGCACGTCATCTATCATACAAGCCATTAAGTCGTGACGCCATGTGTCCCAGTGGGTCCAACTGAGGTCATAAGAAAGGATTTAGAGGATTATCATTTAAAGGTTAATCTGACGGTTGACTTAAACACTGGGTGATAAAGTGATCAAGATCTACAGTATAAGTGATTAAGTCATGTTGATGCGTGGTAGTCGGCGGGCCGAGTACAACGCAAGGATAAAATAATGAGGATGCAGTTTGAAAAGGATCAAATGACTCACTTAATGACTTAAGGTAAAGATGAGGAATATCTAGTGTATAAGCCATTAAGTGGTGTTGACACGTGGATTCTCTGATAAAGTTATATCCGCAGTTAGAAAAGTCTAGGGTAAAGTAACTGGTGGTCAAATTAGAAAAAATCAGACGGCTAACTTAAAGGCTTACGGTGGAGATGCACGAGATCTAATGCTTAAGTGATCAAGTCATGCTGACACATGTGCAAGATGAGTAATGCTTTCGTAAAATTATGAGAGCCACATGATAGATAGGATGTTGTTAAGATTTACGGTTCAGATTTAAAATTTTAAGAATGGCTTCAATGAACTGTTGAGCCGTGAATGATCAAACAAGATGAATTGATTACAAAGCGTGTAGCCACCTCATATAAAATTCAATGTGAGAGATTGATTTGATTGAGCATATAATTCATTACTTCAGTTCAAAGTTGTCATAACCATTGACGTGATTGAAGCGAAACTGAAAGTTACAGTAAGCTTGTGGTCTATGTTACAAATTGCAAAATGGGTAAGTTTTTTGTTGTCATACTTTTGAAAAATTAAAATTCATACTTGAAGTAGGTTTCAAGTTCTGAAGAATAAATAGAGTGTTGATAAAGTCTGATACTGTTGCTATAGGAAACCCTAAATTCAGAAATGGTCCTAGAATTGAGTTCACTGGGAAAATTAATTTCAACGACAGGAATGTGCGTGATGATCTTTTACAACATTTGAATGGATCCACCAATTACTCTACTAATCTCAAACAGATAGTGCCTGTAAGTCCTCATTTTAGAGTTTGGGAGGGTTTATATGATCTAGATAGATGGGCTAAGGATGCCAAGGTTAACAGAAATGGTCTTAGTTTGTTCAAAATTGCTTTCAGCCAAAGGAATGCTCCTACCCTAGACTGTAATATATGGGATTTGGATGTAGGAAAATTGATAGTTCCTGGAGTGTTTATGGACACAGATTTGTTGATCACAATTACCAAAAATTATTATAAGGTATCTAGGGTTTTGAGAGATATAGATGGGAACATATTAATGAGTATCAAAGCTAATGAGGTAAGAAAAGTTTTCAAGTTGAGTGACCTTTCCGTTCAGATGGATGACATTGATTTTGAGTATTTCAAAGAAGTGTACAAGACTCAAATGAAGTACTTCAGAACTATGCCTTTGAAAGAGTGTTTCAATAAAATAGGTGGTTTAATTGTAGTAGGCCCTAACACACCAGAGCCTTTCAAATTAGATTATTTTAATGGAAAGGATAGAGGGATGTATAGTTCCTTGTGTCATGTTCTAGGAGAAGATCATAAATCCTTAGACAACTAGTTGGGTTACAAGAGGAAGCATTGGCTGGAAAAAAAAACAAAGGTAGCATCTTCCCTACCATCAAAAAAGTACACCAGATCATTATCACTAAAGGAGGATGGACCCAATTTCACAAATACTCGGAGCCTTATCACTTGGAAACATCACTGGTAAGATGTGCAGATAATGAGGGATTCATTAGTGAGATGTTCAGAAAAAGAACTAAGTGTTTAGCTCTAGATCACTAGTTTAATTTTCCTAAGGATATAATTAGAAATGAATTTGATTTGATGGAGCAAGAGATCAAGAAGGAAAATTGGTTAGTATATAAGAAATCATTAGATTTTTTCCACTATTTTGATAAAGGATATGATCCCTTGAAAAATTTTATGCCCTGGAAAAAGAAGGTAGAATCCTTGATTAGTATGGTTAAAGACATTATGAAAGCCTTAGACTAGAAGAAGAAGGTAATGGAAACAGAGCCAAAAAAGGCCAAGGCTATTTTTAGCAGAGCTACAGAGGGAAGGGATGTTCAAGCAGTAAAATATGTGGCATACTGACGGAGAGGATATAGCACAATCCTGGCAAGAGTTGAAAATACCTTCGATCCAAAAGGGAAAAGGCCATTAGACTCTAGTAGCCAATCATTGAGGAAAAGGGTGGAAGGAAGAAATCAACAACAAGATAATATTTATTCCCCTTCCCAATCTCCCCTGCACATGGATGAACAGTTCATTACTGAGCAATTAGTGAAAATGGGAAATACAAGACATATCATTGTTACATCTCAAGAATTGAAAGAAGGAGTTCCAAAGGCACCCAAACATGTTGAAATGGACTTAACAATAGTTGAGTTTGCTCGAAAGGAGTTGGATCCTATCACTAAGTAAGCTAGTGATGAATTCTTTTCAGATGATCAATTTGTTAAAGCATGGGATTTTATTCAATTCCTTTGGAGAATTCACATTAATGAATTATGAGAGAAATGTTAGAAGTTGCAAAATGATCAACCTGATAGAGATAAAGATGACATTGAGAAGGAAATAAATCAGGAGATGGTAGCTAAGTTTGACAAAATCACTGCTGAAGAAGGCAGAGAATTGGTAAAGAAAGGAGTTCTCATTCTGCCACAATGGGATCTTGTTGATGCTATTGTCTTTGATGTTGTTAGAAAAGAGACCAAACCAATGCACACTAGTGGAGTGTCTACTGGTGTTAAATTTAGTGAAGACCATGCAACACTGGTAATGTGGTCTATAAAGAAGAAAGACAATAAGAGAACTGGTGAAGATGACCATGATGAACATTTAGGTAGCCTGTTAGTAAAGAGAGTTGTAGACACTTCAGGAGTAGAGGCAGATAGCCTCATGATAGAATCTGCTAAATTCAGTATGAAAGTAGCCCAGAGGAAAGATGAAGAGATTAAAATTTTAAGGACATAGGTTGAAGTAATCATGAACGCATATAATGATGAAAGGGTAAAATACATTGAAAAATATAAGAAAATTTATATCCTAGAGGGAAAACAAATATCTCAATTTTATCCTCAAAGGATGATAACACAAGATCCACACAAACCTGCTACATCCAGCCCAATTGGAACTTTCCCTCCTTCCCCTATGCCATTAAGTCCTATTACACAAGAAGACTTGGAATTAGAAAGATAAAGATTAATTGCTGAAAGGACTAATTTAGAAGAATCAAGGAAGAAATGGGTTGAAGATTCTTAAATGTTTAAAGAAGCAGAGGCATGGGTACAAAAAAGGTATGCTAATAAAATACATGCCACTCTCATGTAGTGTACTAAGGATTTAAGTCCTGCTGCCATTTATTTGCTAGGAAATAAATTTATTAACATAATGAATGAATATGATAGAGATAAGGATAAGTTGGACCTGATCATGGATAGATGGAAAGGAAAGAAGGCTGATTTAAATTTTGTCTATTCCACATCCAAGGAAGAAAAAAATATTGATATTGTACTAACCAACACTTATAAATGCTTCAAATTACTAATGGACATGGACATAAAGATAAGCATCATCATTAGGAAGGTAGAAACTTTGAGGAAAGAATACTGAAAGGGTCGTTATGAGATGTTTCCTAATCTTTTCAAGAGGAGTGTTGAGATAAAGAGTGAAGCACTGTGGCTAAGAAAAATGGATGAGGCGTAGGCAACTAGGACCAACAATATTATTGCTTTGGAAAGAATGCTTTTGTTTGTCCAAACTGTGGAAATTACTAGCAAAGCCAGGTCATTTTTTGAATTATGGAGAGAGGAAATTGAGAAGGAAAGTATCAGTTGGAATGACATAAACAATAGAAAATATGAAATCATTGGTTTCTCTTGGCCAAGTGATGAGGTGTATACCTCCTGGAAGGACACATGCAATGTAGTTGATCAAGGAAAATATGATAATGTGTAAAAGGCAACAAATGACAATGCTTCCCAACAGTTTGAATGAGAGAGGTAAAGGTAAAAGATTCTACATCAACAAGATCAAGGACAAAAAATTCCAGATGATTATTTCCTAAAAAGTTTAAAGCAAGTACAATAACCAGGTGGTCAGAGGACAAACTACTTTGAATATCTTGTAACAAAAGTGGTTATCATTCCACCTGTTATTTTGTCTTATATATGGGTTGTAGGTTTTGTCTTTTAGCTTAGTCATCCGAAGCTTGTTGCATCCTTGGTTTTTAAGGATTCCAAGATGACTAAGGGAAATTATATATTGAAAGTTAGAATACTTTTTAAAGGATGGTGAATTTACAACTTCAAAGCAAACTTGATATTTTGTTTAGTTTTCCAAGATTTGGTCTGTCTGAATGTATTGAAGCATAAGTATATTAATAAAATATAGTGGAATCTCCTATTTTAGATCTATGGTGTCTTTTTGTACTTTTGTTCATGCTCTTGTATATTTAGTTTGCAAGGCATTTTAAACATACTGGTTATAAAGTAACTATGCAATTACTTATGAGTTTCCTTCAAGGAGGGAGTCAGTCTTGTGAGTAAATCCAGAGGGCTAGGTATTAATATGAAAATTTGATACATGTATGTCAGAATGAGAGGATAGTTTGTAAGGAAATCTATCTAGGATTTTATTTATGTTCTTATTAATTTATTTTATATGGATTTACATCTCATTGGACTCTTTGTTTGGGATTAGGCACTGGTCTAGGTTATGATAAGTAGTTCTCATCATCAATCATAAATCAAATTAATCTTTACATTTATGTTGCTATGAATATTCATCATTGATTGTATTCAAAAGGTACAATTCATTTTACTAATGTCTTGAAGATTAAATCATAAGATTAGCCTTCCTAAGTCCAAGAACTTTAAAGAGAAGAAGGATGTAAATCCTTGTTTCACTATCGTCTACTATTATCATGATTATTTTTTGGCTTGTTAAGTGATGTATCAAGTTGATTATAGCCATCTATAATGTGTTTCATCAGTTGATACAGTAAATGATAATTGGAGAATTAGTGTAAACCCCAATCCATTAATAATATCACTGTTAGGCAGTAACTTGTATAAGGTGCACTCGCCTGAGTTTGTGGATCTCAAAGTGTAGAAGGATTACATCCTTGTTGATTAGCCTTTTCCTTGTATGAATCAAGAATTGGGAATCTGAGATTCAAGCTTCATAAGCTATATCGTGATTTTACAAGAAACAATTGCTAACAAATTGGCAACTCTACTGGGGAATTGATTTAGTGTTCTAGAATCATGTTCATCAAAGAATTAGTCCTTGTGATATTAAGAATAAGTCTATTTTTCCTCATAATGTTTAGGTAAATTTTATTTTTTTTATCTATCATTGCACATTGCTTGAAGGTTCAAATCCTGAAGATGATACTAATCTTGTCTCAATTAGACTGAGTGGTGACCACAAATTCTCTGATTTAATCTAGTGTGTGATTTTGAAAAAAAGTTACAAGGGGAAGTGGATCTGTAGTGATATAGATGGAAAAGGATAGTATTCCTGAGATCACAAACTTAGTCAGGTGAGGAGTTATTAAGAAAATTTGCATTCAGGTTACATTCAGACTTATTTTTGTATGATGAAGTCTAAGTTGGGACAAGTTTCTCAGCTATTAT
>MU225293.1:2464711-2481025 GCA_018584345.1 Thuja plicata | reverse complement strand
GGGATGAATCAGTGGACTCAAAAACTTATCGTTACTCTAACCACCATTCAAATAAACCTCATATTATTATGTCCCTACAAGATGTATTCCATCAAATACTTATAATGATTAATTGTCTACCGATTATCCTTGTCTGTCCTTATTCTCCTTGATTACCGATAAGCAGTATAACTATTTATCGAAATATAGTAAATATACAGAGTATACCGATAAATCCAGAAATGCATATGTGAAATGTAAAATAGTAAAGTAATAAACCATACACACATAAAACATGGATTTTAACGTGGAAACCCTGTTAAGGGAAAAAACCACTGGGACTGGTACCCCAAATTTTCACTCTTCTGAAGTGAGCCCTGTTAAGAGCCAACCCTGTTAAAGGTTACAAATACACTGTTAAGTGTGACCTTGTTAGAGGATTTTATACATATAGGTTGTCATTTAGTATCAGGCATATAATGCTGCCATCCTTGAATTGGCCTCTCTCTTAGACTATCAATAGGCATCATGCATATCCAATGCTACTTTCATGAATCAACCTTTTTGGCACTCCTTGAGATCTACCTCAATATATAGAAGACTGTTAAGTCCTGCTCTATTAAGAGACTTGTTGCTTCAATGGTTAAACTGAAACAAAATGACCTATTTCTAATGCAACTTGAATTGCAAATTTTCAGACCTCTTTAAGTACATTAACTCTCTGATCAAGGTATCAATTCAATTATTTTGTGCTCCATACTTTCTGCTTTGTGATGTTGTGTTCACTGTTCGTCGGTGTCTGCAAAATTCCTTAGCTCTCCTTCAGCTTCATTGATCAGTACTGCATGAAGTTGTTCTTCATCAGTTTCTTCTTAGCATCCTCTTTCTATTCTCCCCTTAATTCCTTTTTCATGTGTTACATAAATGAATTAATCTTGTCTCTTATATAGACATAATATTCATTGATTCTTGATTCTTGATTCTTGATTCTTGATTCTTGGAGTGAAAAATAATCCAGCCAATCTGATTTAAAGCATAACTCCAAATTTATCTCGTAATTATCTTCTTGCCAACTATACAAATCAGCTTTAAATCAATTACTTGAATCTGGTCAAATAAAATAAAGAAAACAACCAGTTAAGTCTATCTTTAGCTCTTGCCAGCTAGATATTTTGTTGTTTTCTAAACTCTTTGCTCCGTCGATCAACTCTTCAGTTAGTTGTCGGTTACAACAACCAGTTCCATCGGTGTGACTTCCAATTAGCTTTGGGATCTCCATCCATCAGGCAACTCTACTTTTATCTCGTTGGGCATCATGTGGTTTTGCTTCATCGGGCAATGTTGTCTTCTGCTTGTCGTGTATCACTGTGAATTTTCTTCTTTGCCTTTACCGATGGTGTGCACTTTGTCGATGTTGTCTGTCACTTAGTGAATACTTGACTTTTATGCATTGTTAAAAGCATAACCTGTGTTCCATTTCTTCTCTGAAGTCTTTTGGCATTATTTACATGACCGTATAGATGATATCAAGTTGACATCAATGACAATACAAACCATTAACTGATTTAATGCCTTGCATTATCTTCAAATTAACATTTTCAAACATTTAATCAGTTACATGTCATCAATCTCTCCTTTTGAAATTGATGGCCCAACTAAACTTATATTATCACACTATACTATTTCTAATACAATATGAAATACAATTTATTATGATTCATCAAACAACCAAACAATTTGTTTTCATAACCAATAAAAATGTCTAACTGCCGATAAGCTCTGTTTTAGCTTAGATTTGATTCTTGCAGCTCTCTGTATTTCTTGTTCTGATGTATTGTGTCCTCTCCTTGTGTCAATATATTTATTTTGACTATTCTTCACATTTGATGTCTTTCTCTCTTGTCAGCAACTCTCCTTTTGTGTAATCTTTCATACAATTTCCTCTCCCTTAGGATATAATTTCTCCCTGTTGGAGTAATCTAATAATGGATAATTTCTTTCCCTTTTATCTTAGAATAATGTGATAATATGGATACTTTCTCTCCCTTTGACAACAAGGCCAAGCAAATATTGTTACAAGTATCTGACATTCATGTCAAACAATCATTTTCCTCCTATCCATAATATATTCCTTGAATTTCCCTTATCCATCAGCAATACAAAAATATGCTATGGTGCTCAGTTCTGATATATACCTGTCTATATATAGATGTACCTTTGAATTTCTTCTCTTTGCTTGCATCAACATGAATGATATTCTTCTAATAAGTAGGCTGATGCAGCCTTCAGTCATTTACTGACTGGTAGACAATGGTTTGACCCCTACTCTCTTTCTCAAGTACTCAAATGTATCCTTGGGCAGTGGCTTGGTGAAGATATCAGCCAATTGTTCTTTTGATTGCACATACTCAAGTATCACCTTTTTTTCTTGAACTTGTTCTCTTAAGTAATGATACTTGATGGCAATGTGTTTATTTTTTTCATGCATGACTGGATTCTTGGAAATTTTTATTGCACTCGTGTTATCACAATAGATAGTCACTGATTCTAAGATCTTCATATGCATACCTTCCAACAACTGTTTGATCCATGCAATATTTGAGCAATTTGCAGTAGCAGAAACATATTCTGCTTCTATAGTAGACTGTGAGATGCATCCCTACTTCTTGCTAATCCATGTGACAAGTCTGTCACCCATAAAGAATGCACCTCCAGTTGTGCTCTTTCGGTCATCAAGATTTCCAGCCCAATCAACATCAACAAACACTTTTAGTTCAAATTTGCCTTTTCTTCTATACCATAAGCCAAATTTCTCAGTATTCTTCAGATATCTTAGGATTCGTTTCACAGTAGTCATATGTGATTCCCCGGGGTTAGCAAAAAATCTAGCAAAAATTCCCACTGCATATGCAATATCTGGTCTAGTGTGTACAACATACATGAGTTTTCCAATCATTGATCTATACAAAGTCTGATTTACCTTTGTTGTCTTGTCTTCTTTTTTCAACTTACATCCAATAGCCATCAGTGTTCCAACTGGTTTGGATTCTTCCATTTTGAATATTTTTAGGACCTCTTTGATGTACTTGGACTCTGTAATGAAAATACCTTCTCCTTGTTGCATGATCTGGAGACCAAGAAAAAAACTTGATCTCACCAAACATAGACATCTCAAATCCTTTGCTCATCTCACTAGAAAATGATTTGCATAGCATATCATTTCCTCCAAATATGATGTCATCAATAAATATTTCAGCAATCAAGGTGTTAGCATTAGTATCTTCTTTTAAATATAGATTAATGTTTTCACTAGTCCTTACAAATCCAATACTTATTAGATAGGAATGAAGTCATTCATACGATTCTCTAGGAGCTTGTTTCAATTCATACAAGGCTTTGTGAAGTCTACATACCATGTCCTTCTTGTTTGGATCAACAAACCCTTCTAGTTGTTCAATGTATACCTCTTCTTCAAGTATTGCATTTAGGAATGTTGACTTGACATCCATTTGGTATACCTTGAATCCTTTGAATGCAGCATAAGAAAGTAATATCCTTACTCCTTCTAGCCTAGCAGTGGGTGCAAAGGTCTCTCCATAGTCTATAAGTTCCTCTTGTGCATACCCCTTACATACTAGTCTTGTTTTGTTCCTTGTGACTTCTCCATTCTCATTCATCTTATTTCTTAATATCCATTTTGTACCGATGACATTTTTGTCATCTGGTCTTGGCACAAGTGAACATGTTTTTTTCTTCTCAATCTCATCATTCATAGTACTTATCCATTCCTCATTATCTAGTGGAGCATTGATAGATTTTGGCTCAAACTTACAAATTAAACAATTTGAGTTTAAAGACTTACTTCTTGTTCTTGTACCAACTTTATTATCTCCTATGATCTGGACTGCTAGATGGTTCCTTCTTACATATCTTGCAAGTGCAGGTATAGTTCTTTGTTTATCAGCTTAATCATTATTTTGATCTTTGTTTTGTTCTTCATCACCTTGCACATTATTTTGTTCATTATCTTGATCGTTGGTATTTGCAACCCGATGCTCGGGAGCAATGACTTGTAGCTTAGGAGCTCTACATTATTGGTAGGGTAGATTTTTAGGTTCTTCATAGTAAGAGAAATTATTGTAGTCCTATGTTTCTTTAGTGCTTTCTTGTTCATTCTTCTCTGCAATTTCATCTATCTTTACATTTGCACTTTCAATAATTTTGTTAGAGGCTTTGTTTAGACATTTGTAAGCCTTTCTCTTGGTATAATGCCCTAGAAAAAATCCTTCATCACTCTTGGAGTCAAGTTTTCCATTTATATCATCTTTTAAGATATAACATTGACTGTCAAAATTTTTGAAATAACTCAGATTGGGTGTGTATCCATACCTTAGCTCATAAGGTGTCTTCTTGGTGTCTTTCTTCAATTGTACTCTGTTCAGTGTGTAAACATCAGTACTGACAGCTTCCCTCCAGAATATTTGGGTGATGCCTTTTTCTATCATCAGTGTTCTAGTACAATCAATTATTGATCTATTCCTTCTCTTAGCAATTCCATTTTGTTGTGGCATTCTTGGTGCAGAAACCTATCTTTTCATACCATGCTCATTAAAAAAGTTAGTGAATTCATCTGATATAAACACACCTCCTCTATCTGATCTCAAACATTTTATATCCTTACCACTTTGTTTCTCTACCAAAGCCTTATACCATTTAAACATCTTAAATGCTTCTATTTATCTTTTAGAAACATAACTGTCATCATTCTAGAGTAATCATCAACAAAGAGAATAAAATATCTATCTCCATAATAACTCTTTGTATTCATAGGTCCACATAAATCAGTATGGACTAATTCTAGAATTGCCTCAGATGTATGGGTTTTTCTTTTGAAACTAGACTTTGTCATTTTACCTTTTTGACAGTTTTTACAAATGATGTTGTCGGGCTTGGTCATTGTCAGTAAGCCTCTGACATTTCTCTTTTTGCTAATTCTTATCATGTTGTCAAAGTTCACATGACATAGTCTTTTGTGCCATAACCATATGTCTTCATTTGTAGCAATCAAACAAGTGGAGTTAGCATCATTCAGATAGAATAAGTTACCTTTTGTCTACTCACTGATACCAATCAGATTTCCAGATTTGTTAAAGATCTTTGCCTTCTTATTTTCAAATGAGCTACTTTGTGACTTGAATTCTTCAACTAAGAAACACTCAATAGATTATAATTCAATCCATTTACCCAATAAGCATTCTCACACTTTATCTAGTTATTCAACATTATTGTTCCTCTACCTTCAACTAGACAAGGTGTGTCATTTCCCATTCTTACTGATCCACCCTTGTAGTATTCAAAAGTCTCAAACTTTTGCTTATCACTGAACATATGATGAGTACAACCACTATCTATGATCCAAACATCATTTTTGCTAATTTTAGATATGGGAGTTGTTTCTACATACCTTTCTTCATCATCATCTAAATTATCCTTTACAGCCACAAACACCATGTCGATGTCTTCATCAGATTTGGTGTCAATATCATCATCCTTGCATTTTTATAGGTAGTTGATCTTCTTTCCTTTGTCCTTATAGTCTCGGGTATCTCTTCTTTCTGATTGTCGGTAGCTTCTATAATCACCTTTGTCAGACTTTTTCTCAAAAGATCTGTCATTACTTCTGTCATCGTTTCTTCCATTAGTACATCTTGCAGCAAAATGCCCAATCTCTTTGCAATTAAAACAAACAAGTGGTAATTTACCTTTGCCTCTCTGCATTCTTCTGGTCATAAGTGCTTCAATTTCATCAAAACCATCTTCTTCACTTTCACTATCACTATCTTTTCTCATAGTGTTTTTGTGACTTGATTTACTTATTCTCATAGAAGTTTTGAATGCAAACTCTATGTTTGGCAAGACACTATTATCAAAGTTATTCATCTCAAATGAAATCAGTCTTCCAATTAAACTGTCTAGAGTAACATTGCTATTTGCTACTGCTCTCATTTCTTGAATGGTAGAAACTCTAATAGCTTAAGAAGGCAGTAAGGTTCTTAGAATTTTACTTACCACTGTATATTCTTCCAGTACACCTCTAACTCCTCGGATAGCATTGACTACCTCTTTAATTCTTGTGCTTTACTGAGTGATGTTTTCTCCTTCTTTCATTTTTGAATCATCAAAATTTCCTCTAAGGCTTTCTCCCTTGGCTCTCAAAACATTTCTGTCACCACCATGTACAAGTTTTAATTTGTCCCACATCTGCTTTGCAATTTTGCATTCTTTGACATCTTCAAATTCAGTATCAGAGAGTGAGGAAGAAAGCTTTATCATCATGCAATTATGTTCATTCTTCTCTCTCATTTGTTCAACTGTTGGTGCTCTTGTGGTTAACACATATTCAGTTTGAAGGAATTGAGTAACATTATTACCAATACCTGATAAGTGGAGTCTTATCCTACTTTGCCATGAAGAAAAATTATCGTTGTTCAACTTGGGCACATCTTGTCTATTCATCTTGTGATCTTTGCCTTAGGTCTTGAAACATTCATTATAAGAACACAAGCTCTGATACCAATTGTTAGTAATAACTAAGAGGGCGGGGGGGGGGGGGGGGGGGTGAATCAGTGGCCTCAAAAACTTATCCTTAATGTAACCATCATTCAAATAAACCTCAGATTATTATGTCCCTACAAGATGTATGCCATGAAATACTTATAATTATTAACTGTCTGTCGATTTTCCTTTTCTGTCCTTATTCTGCTTGATTACCGATAAGTAGTATAACTATTTATCAAAATACAGTAAATATGTAGAGTATACCGATAAATCTAGAAATGCATATGTGAAATGTAAAACAATAAAGTAATAAACCATACACACATAACACATGGATTTTAATGTGGAAACCATGTTAAGGGAAAAAACCACTGGGACCGGTACCCCAAATTTTCACTCTTTTGAAGTGAGCCCTGTTAAGAGCCAACCTTGTCAAAGGTTACAAACACATTGTTAAGTGTGACCTTGTTAGAGGATTTTACACATATAGGTTGTCACTTAGTATCAGGTATCTAATGTTGTCATCCTTGAATCAGCCTCTCTCTTAGACTATCAATAGGCATCAGGCATATCCAATGCTAATTTTATGAATCAACCTTTTTGACACTCCTTGAGATGTACCTCAATATATTGACTGTTAAGTCCTACTCTGTTAAGAGACTTGATGCTTCAATGGTTAAACTAAAACAAAATGACTTGGTTCTAATGCAACTTGAATTGTAGTTTTTCAGATCTATTTAAGTACATTACCTCTTTGATCAATGTATCAATTCAATTATTTTATGCTCCATACTTTTTTCTTTGTGATGCCGTGTTCACTGTTCGTCGGTGTCTGCAGAATTCCTTAGCTCTCCTTCAGCTTGATTGATCAGTACTGCATGAAGTTGTTCTTCATCAGTTTCTTCTTAGCATCCTCTTTCTATTCACTCCCCTTAATCCATTTTTCATGTGTTACAGAAATGAATTAAGCTTATCTCTTATATAGACATAATATAATTCGATTCTTGATTCTTGATTCTTGGAGTAAAATACAATCCAGCCAATCTGATTTAAAGCATAAATCAAAATTTATCTCATAGTTATCTTCTTGCCAACTATACAAATCATCTTTAAATCAATTAGTTAACTTTGGTCGAATAAAACAAATAAAACAACCAGTTAAGTCTATCTTTAGCTCTTGCCAGCTAGATATTTTTTTGTTTTCTGAACTCTCTATTCCGTCGGTCAACTCTTCAGTTAGTCATCGGTTACAACTGCCAGTTCCATCGGTGTGACTTCCAGTTATCTTAGGGATCTTCGTCCATTGGGAAACTCTTCTTTTAGCTCACCAGGCATCCTATGGTTTTGCTTCGTTAAGAAACATTGTCTTTTGTTCATCGGGTATCACTCTGACTTTTCTGCTTTGCCTTTACCAATGGTGTGCACTCCATCGGTGTTGTCTATCACTTAGTGAATAGTTGAATTTTATGTATTGTTGAAAGCATAACCTTTTTTCCATTGCTTCTCTGAAGTCTTTTGGCATTATGTACATGACCGTACAGATGATATCAAGATGATATCAATGAAAATACAAACCATTAACTGATTTAATGCCTTGCATTATCTTCAACTTAACATTGTCAAACATTTAATCAGTTACATGTCATCAAATGCCACCATCCTTCTCCACTTGTTGATCACATTCTTGCATCTCTCTTTCACTCTGAATACTATTGGACACCATACCAAGGCAAATATTTTCAGCCTTTTCTTTTAAAACTTGACCTTTTTTCTATCTGCATACTCCTTGTATGCAAAGTATGTCTCCATATCTTCTATCCAATCAATAAGTTCATCTCCATCGAACTTTCCACTGAAAGTAGGAACATCCATCTTGGCTTCATGCCCTTCCCTATGTGCATCCTCTATGGAATTCACAAATTCCTGATGATCTACAAGTATTTCTTGTGTTGGAGGCCTCTCGTTATCCTCCTCTTTTGTCAAATCATTAGATTCTTCTGAGTCACTTTCCACTTGACTCTCCTTGGTCTTTAACTTCTTCGTCGACTTCTTAAGCCTAGATTCCCACTTCTCTTCCATCCTTTGCTCCATCTCCTCATGATCTTGAGCCTTTAAACTTTTAGGAGGTATTTTAGTAGCCTCTATTAAATCCTCTTCTTCTGACATACACCACACTCAACACCACCAATTGGTTCTGATACTAATATGACGCAGAGGGTTTAGATATACTTCTAGAGTTCTTGGGATTCTTCCCACAAAAGGCTTCAACTAGGCACCATCCAATGGCCCTCTCATATAACCTTCCCAAGGTTATCCCTTCCACATTTAAATTTCCCTTGGTCCCCTCCTTCTGACCAATATCCACATAGCAATTCAATCTACGAAGGAGATACAACTCCTCATAACAAGCCTTATTTCCCTAAAGATCTTCCAAGTAATCTATCACCTTGCAAATTAGGATCTCATCACTACTATTGTAGAGAACATCTTTTGATGTTCCTTCATGCCTAAAAATTAAAACTATCCAAATCACCCTCTTGAAGACTCTGACAAAGACCCCTAGTGTGGTTTAGCCCAATTAGGCCTATTAGGTGACCTAATTCAATCTGCAGCTAATATTTCTAACCGTTTCTTCAAAATTACCTTAGCAAAGCTCAAATAAATCATTGATCCTGGCACCCTTTTTGACCATACTTTGACATAACTCTTATTTATATCTGGGTTTTTAGTTTGACCAGGTCAACCATTACTAAGCCAAATAGACCTAATAAGGATAATTCATGGGGTTTTGAATGAAACTCTACACCAATCGGCTTACCATGGAAAAATGGATTGTATTTACAAGTCTACCTATGCCTAAGAATACTAGGAAAATAAATTGTTTTCACCCACACCCTCGTTAGACTTCTTTGCATCATAATTTATTCACTTTCCTGGCTTGTCACATCAAAATGCCAAGCCTACCTGGAATCACAAAAAAATTCCTGGATTTCTTTTCCTAATCTAAAATTAATTGCATCATGTAGTATACATAGGGTCCTAACATCCCCACAGTATTGGATAGATCCTACAGTGGAATTTTAGGTAGGGCCATACGAATCCAAACCCTTGGGGTTTTTAAGTCTTCTGGACTAGTCTTCACCAAACTTGATGGATCTTCCTTTTGCATGCACCAAATTACCTTCAATCAAATGTAATGGAAAACTAACTAATCAACCTAAAAATCCATGGTCATAGATCGAATGGACCAATTAGTATATGTCTGTAAAACCACAGAGAATAATGGAAAACATAGGAAAACTTGGAGTTTTAGCAAAATAAATACTTCTTATTCATGCCAAACTTCTTGATTATATATAAAATCGTTCATAGGGACTTTAAACACCCTCATGAACATTGTTGAACTGGCATAACTAAAATTTGGACCCAAATAGCCATTGGATTTCAAACTAGCTCCGCGTTATCAAACTTTCAAAGCAATCTTTGAGCAACTTTTTACAATTTAAACATTTTTAGCATTTGTCACATTAAAGTGACCTTATGACCTTACAACTACCAAAATTGGACTTTTAGGATCCTAGGACACTTCTAACCCTGCACTAGAAATGTTTGGAAATGGTTGACCCTAATGGAAAAATGGTCCTTATAGGACTGTGTGACCGAATTATCCTTATGGCCGTACTACTAACATCAAGGCCTAATTGACGCTTTATTACAATGAAAGGTGACCTTATGAGGTCTTATTACACAATAAGAGACATAACTTAATATCAAAAGAAACTATCATCCAAAAGACCCATTTGTAGAGCCTTGTAGCCCAATGGTGCCTCTGCACCAATTATACATCTAGCTCATTGCACCAATAGTTTAGATAAACATAGAGCCACCAATATATCTTATATCATAAATATTTTATGCTTAATTTTTGTCCAAATAATCATATAAAACAACTATGTTGGTGGAAGCTTAACAAAATACATGATAACTTATGGAACAATTGGAAGAATCTTACAATACTTGAATACCTTTCTTTATTTTAACATGACATTCCTACAAATTATTATATATAATCCTTGGATTCATATTAGTAGAGGGAACTACATTAATCTAATCCATCTTAGCCAAAATGCTTAAGTGAAGCTTACTTCCTATAGGGATGGGAACAACCACTAGTTATTGAACATACTAATATACTATATAATACACTCAAGATACTTCCTCTAATGAATCCAAAGTTTTTATTTTTAGCACTATATACTACAATTTCCATCCTAAGGATGTAGTTAGAAAAAATTCCTTCATTCATCTCAAATTATAATTAAAGATAAGGTTTTAAATCCCTTATTATTTCCCTACCATTACCAAATAATATATCATCAACATTGAAATTAATGATGATAAGTTATTAATATTCTATTTATAATACACATGATAAACGAATTTATGCATGATATGCCTCAGCCAACCTCTCCCTATTATGGAGGACAACAATATTTTTCTGCATCCGCTCTAGCTGAGCTAGAGCAACATGCAATCTAGAAATAGTCCCATGTCTATGATTCTCCCTACTCTGAGGAGTACCATGAGATGATGTTTGTGATCCATGATCACTATCACGATCTACACTAGGCTCTAAACCACTGGATGCCATGATGTATAGATATCATAGATCATGCACAAATCTACAGATAAACTTCAAGTTCGCACATGCGTACATTAAATAGAATTAACAAAATAGTTCATGTATATACATATATGTGTTGAATATACAATCTATACAATCAAATAAGATCTAAATTTAAATATTAACCATATAAACATTACAAAACTTAAGTAAATTATAAAACATTCATTGAACGATAAGACATTCAAATCATTACTTAAATTTAAACATCCCCTTAAGATATTCAAATCATTAAACCTATTAAATATCCCCTTAAAAGACATTCAAATCATCAAATGTACACTTCAATTTTACAACACATTCATTGAAGAAAAAGGATTAAAAATGATGTAAATTAAAATTAATTTTATTTCCCTAAAGTGTTCAAATAATTACATAGTCCATCTCCTTAAGATGTATTGAAGCATTACATATTACATCTCTATAGTGAAATTTTAGCCTTTTAATGGTTCAATGAATAGATCTAATTAATGTTGACGTTTAAAGGTTCTTTGAATGACCAAATAATTTCTACAACATATCATTTCACGAAAGGAGCACGATTTAAAATTTATATTGGTTTATTTAGAAAAGATACTAGCATGTCATACACATGAAATGAAAGCACATGGGATACTCTAAACATATTTCCATGTTTCATCTTGCATGGTAGGTTGCATGAAATTGTAAATTTCGATAAGTGAAAAATAATAAACATATCAAGGTTCATGTTGCATGAGAAAATAACAAACTTGATTCTTGCATCTAGTAATGTTACTCTAGACAGTTTAATTGGAAGACTGATTTCATTTGAGATGAATAACTTTGATAATAGTATCTTACCAAACATAGAGTTTGCATTCAAAACTTCTATGAGAATAAGTAAATCAAGTCACTAAAACACTATGAGAAAAGATAGTGATAGTGAAAATGAAGAAGATGATCTTGATGAAATTGAAGCACTTATGACCAAAAGAATGCATAGAGGCAAAGGTAAATACAAAGGTTAATTACCACTTGTTTGTTTTAATTGCAAAGAGATTGGACACTTTGCTGCACGATATACTAACATAAGAAAAGATGACAGAAGTAATGACAGATCATATGAAAAGAAGTCTGACAGAGGTGATTACAGAAGCTATCGACAATTAGAAAGAAGAGATATCCGAGACTATAAGGACAAAGGAAAGAAGGTCAGTTACCTAGAAAAATGCAACGATGATGATATTGACACCGAATCTAATGAAGACATTGAGATGGTGTTTGTGGCTGTAAAAGATGATTCAGATGATGATGAATAAAGGTATGTAGAAACAACTCTCATATCTATAATTAGAAAAAATGATGTTTGGATCATAGATAGTGGTAGCACTCACCATATGACCGGTGATAAATACGTTGTGTAACATCCTTATTCATTTTATATCCACTAACTATTATAAACACTAAAATTTTTAGTTATGTTCTTTTTCTCCTTTATAGGATTTGTGAAAGCACATCTATATATAAATTTTTGTATATGTAAACTTTCCTAAATCTCTGTTTGTATCTCTACATACTCAGCTATACTTCCTGGCAGTGGGCCCTCCCCATGAGGTAAAAATGTGACATCTCTGGGCGTGCCCTTTAAGTAGCCAAATCTGATTTCCTTGTATAGTTAAGTTAGTAAAAAGGGAACCATTCCCAGGGTAAACCCACCCAACCAGATAGATCATGGTGTCATTTTTTCCCACAATGAACAAAACATGATAAGCAATACACTAAGGTTATATAAGTATTTGTGATTACGTTTAAATTATTTATTATTTCTTTGATGTAGTATTGATGTCATCTATAGTGTACATGGTTAACACTGATGGAATGTTTAAGGTTTAAGTTTTAAGGTTTAAGCTTGAAGGTTTGAGTTTTAAGTTTTAAGGTTTAAGGTTTACGTTTAAGGTTTAGGTTTTCGTTTTCAAAATAAAATATTAAAACTAAGCATTTTATACATATAATTATGAAAAAATATGAAAAATTAAACATTTAGAACTAATATAACATTAAAATATAATTTTTTAACCATATAATTAAAAAAATGCTTTAGAAAAGAAAAAATGCAAAAAAAAATACAAAAAAGTGGGGGCCCTACCTCACACTTGGCTAAGTGTCCTCAAGCCTCCTTCTCTTTTCTGCTAGCCCCTCACTATGAAAATGAGAGGCTTAAAGTTCCTTTTGTGACTTTTATTATGCGAGTGGGACTCGACCGAGTACCGCTTGCCACATAGGGGCAATTAGGCACCACATGGCATGTCCATGGATTTTGATGAGTGCTACTCCATGGAGTATTACTTGGACAAGTTTTGTTTGGTTGTGTGCTCTTAGTTACTCTAAAATGTGACACACCTTTGTGCTTTCACCCTTGATCTAATCCTTATATTTCTTAATCCTAGTATTAGAGCTACTTGCAACAAATTTTGGCCCCAAAATGCATTTTTCTCCATAGTATCCCATATCTATCTCTAATTTCTAGAACCACTTCTTCTTTTTGAGTTATAATTTCAATATTATCCAAAAATATCAAATTTGTGTCTAGGCTAACTAGGATATTTGCATTAGCTCCCAATATCCAAAGAAAAACTCTAACCAAATAAATGATCCTAGAGCTTCCCTAATCTTCCCCAATACTTCTAAATTCTAGTATTTAGTGCGATATATTTATTCATGAGTCATATCCATTTAGTAAATCTCTTACATTTGTGCTTCCTAGGATCAAAGATATTCCCAAGTTGGATTAACTATTTGTGTAGACATAAAAAATATATATACTCCTAGTTTCCTTCGGTGCCTCACATTTTTCTTCGTGTTGTTGTTCATTATTTTCTTTTTTCAATATGATTGCATCACCCTAACTCTTACAGTTACAAATTGCTTTTTTTTTTGTTTCCCAAATGTTGCTTTGCATTCCATCCACTCTTGCCCAGTAAAATCCTATTGGCTTCAATGGAAAATGAGGTCAAATCCTTGGCTATGGATTTGTCTACAAAGGTTTTCAAATCACCATGTCATCTAACTGGTAATATTCTATGACGTTTCTACCAAGAGTTTATTTGTGGATTTTTCCATGTTCACTTATGTGAACTATAAAATCTTATGGTTTCATTTATTCTTGATATATATTTTATTTCTTAATCATTTGTAAAATTAATTTAAATAAACTATAAAAATTGTTATGTATTTCAAGTGCTTTCTATACTAATATTAAAATAACTCTCAAATAGTGCTTAAACATAATTTATTTAAGTATTTTATCTACCACGCATAGTAATAAAATTATAATGAAAATAAAATATGTATTTTATAATATAGGTATAAAATAAATTAATAATATAACATGCGTCCACATATATAAATTTAAAACTTTAAACTTTGACTTCTTTTTCCAATCTTTCCTTAATAAAGGAGAAATTTAATTATTTGATGAATCTTGGTTGATAATAAATTATCAATAAAGTAAATTTAGGTGTGATACAAGTTTTTAACAAAAGAGAAAACCAAGAACAAGATACAAAATAAAATTGGTGTTCGATTCAAATTACATAAAATAGTAGATTCATTGAATGTTATACCTATTTGAATTGATATAATATTAATAAAAACTTGATTTTTTTCTTTGTCCAAAATCTTAATTTATATTCTCGTCTTAATTCATGAGCCTTCTACCATTATCTATGTTGCTTGTAAGGTTTGGAGAATATTTGTTTTGCCATTTATTTGAAAATTGATTGATTTGGTTGAATACTTTTGTTGTTTGAATTGTTTAATTTTCAACTTCTTATTTTGATAGCTTCATTGACAAGTAGGTTACACCTTCAAGCATGTTGTATTCTAGTAATAAATGAGGAAGTATCTAGTAGTTTGAGTATGATCAATGGGAGAAATCGCCCTTTTTCGTTTGAAGATGAACTTATATTTGTAAATAGTAAGATATACTACGGGTGTATTTTATTTTATGATGGGATAGATGAACTTATTTTATATTGTTACATGTATCTCCTACCCTTGGATAAAATATCCTCGATCCCTCTCTAAAATTTTATCCTATGATCCTTGTCATGTAGCCTTCTAGTTGGTAATACTTGCATTAGTCCATAGAAACACTCAATATACCAGGTGGATAAAGATACAAAGAAGAAAAGAGCATCATAATCCATATCAACAAGACATCACAATGGTCTTTCTGATAAATAAGTCATTTGTACAAAATAATGTTTGTGAGGAAGACATCGTATATCGAGATGAAAATTTATGGATCAACCTGATGTTAAAAAAGAACATTTATCACATGGACAAGTTATTTCTCTAGCCAACAAAACAAGATGGTTATGAAAGGGATATCATTGATTGGAGTAACCTTTGTATGTCTCTTCGATGGTATCTAGATCAAAACAATAAATCATGACAAGGTTGGTCATACCTCTTGCTAATGAGGCAAAGTGGGTATAATCGGAAAGAAGTTCATAAAGCCATAGCGATCAAGAAATCTAAGAGGAAAAAGATATGCCCTATCAAGAAAACTTTCATTGTGTTTTATCAAAGAAAATCCATTGGTGATACCAAGAGGATCGCAAGAATATTTTAAACTCACTCTAATTTCACAAGTCATTCCAATATCAAAGAAACTATGTAGGAGTCCTTACGATCACTAAAGCTATGAATGATCTTATTAACATTGGGGAGATCGGTGCCAAGTCTATCTGATCATGTATATAATGAGAATTAATATCCATGGGACCTTACATATTGGGGAACAGTTAAATGTCACACAGATCACATAGATGATGCCTAAAAACACATAAGAGACAATCCTCATATGTGTTTCTGATCAAGACTGTAAGAATGAATCAAACTCCATCGAAGGGAAAAATTATTGGTCTCCTCAATAAATATACTGATAATAGGAAATATAACTTTCATAGGACAGACTTCTATTATTGAAGTGAGTTCCTCAAGTCTCTCAAATTATCCATGTCTTACCGATAAAGTAAACTAGCTTATATATATATAAAATACGCCGAGAGTAATCCTTCTCGAGTGCGCCTATTTTTCGTGTGGATTAGGGATGATAATTTAAAATA
>MU225293.1:2441103-2455601 GCA_018584345.1 Thuja plicata | reverse complement strand
TGTCAATTTAGAGATTATATTTTTGGCTTCATGTTTAAATACATATTTACACATGACCATGACCATATACATTAAAATTAGGAAAGGCTTCATGTTTAAATACATATTTACATATGACCATGACCATGACCATAGACAAGGAAAATATATTAGATATGAGTAATAATTATATTTATTAAGACAACAATTACGACAATGAGAGGGAAGATGTTGTAAAATTTAGAAAATCAATATTTTATTAAGAAGAATGGATTCATCATGACAATAAAATGGTCCAAAAGACCATTTTGTGAAAACATGAGAAAACATAATCAGTCAATTCCACTCTGTTGGTCTCCATCGTCCTCCTATCCATTCTTGGGCTAGATTTAAGAGGGAACATGAATACACATTTAGTGTGTGAGTGTTAGGGAAATATATTTCAAAGAAATTTTCCTGACTTAGCGGTGAAACAAATCTATCTACAGTCACCCCTGACCATCAACAATCCTTATCTAGAACTTCAACTGCAAACCAGAGTGGTATATGTCGAGGCAACCTAATCAGAGCTGGAATAGGTCTCATATACTCTAAAAACACCTCCTCAACAAGGGGTTCTCTTGACCATTCATCGGTAATGAAATAATCATACCTCACAGAAAATTTTGGTTTTTCAGAAAGTAGTACAACATCTATAACTGTTGCTTCAAACCAAGCCCCCTCAAATCCTTTGTCATCACAACTAACTTCTACCTTCATTCCTATTTGTACATCCATCTATAATCATTATGTATGATTTCAAAAAATTAAAACCATTCCAATATATAAATCTAAAGATACAATACAATTCATAATAGTAACAAACTTTTAAAATACTAACTAAAATACTAAGTCTAATAAATTAAACAAATAAACCAATTAGTTTAACTAATTAAACAAATCAAACTAATTATCTATTCAAATAAACTAATTATTCAATTGAATAAACTAATTAAATAAACTAATTATCTAAGTCTAATAAATTAAACAAATAAACTAATTAGTTTAACTAATTAAACAAATTTTCCAATTGAATAAACTAATTAAACTAATTATCCAAGTAAATAAACTAATTAACCAATTAAATAAACTAATTAAACTAATTATCCAATTAAAAAAATTATCTAATTAAACTAAACAATCCAATATGGCAACATAGGCCTCCATATCAAATAATTTAAACCAAAATTGAAATAGTAAAATCAAATAATTTAAATCAAAATTTAAATATTAAAACTAAATATTAAAAAATGATCAAATACTCTAAATCTAAATAATCAATAATTTAAAAAATATACATCTAAATAATCTAAAAGTACACCAATATGGTTGTATCTAAGAATGATTATTGGATGGTGGTTGGAGACTTTAATACACCCCTGACAGACTCTGAAAAAACGGGTGGTATCTCCTCTTAGATTGATAGTGGAGTGGCTCTCATGGATTTCATCAATAACCAAGCTCTCTTGGACCTTGACCTTAGAGGTAGGAGCTTTACCTAGTCTAACAGAAGAGTTGGGGATAATTTGATTCAAGTCTGGCTAGATAGGTCCCTTCTGACTATGGACTGGATTCTTCTCTATGACTATTCTTTGTCTTCTCTTCCTAGAGTTGGATCTGACCACTCTCCTATATCTATCCAAGCAAATCCTATCTCGGGGAAGAGGAAATATCCTTTTTGATTAAAAAAAATGTGCATGCAGCACCCTAACATTGCTAGGCATATTGCAGAGTGGTGGAATATCCAAGTGGAGGGCACAACGATGTACAAAGTGGTTCAAAAACTTAAAAACATCAAAAGCAGAGTCAAGGTCTGGAATAAAGAAGAGTTTGGAGATATTTTTAAGAATAAAAGTCTGGTCCAAGCTGAACTAGAAGAAATTCAAAGAATTATCGACTTAGAGGGCCTGACGGCAGATAACAAATTCAAGGATAATAAAATTCAAGCAGATTACCATAATATTATCTCTAAGGAGGAGGTTTTTTGGAGACAGCGTTATAGAGCTCTTTAGCTCCGAGCATGTGATAAAAATACTAGGTTCTTCCACCTTACTTCCTAGAAGCACAAGGCTGCTAAAAGAATAGATCACATAAATGGGAATCAGGGTAAACTGAGCAAGGAAGAGGAAATTAAAAAAGAATTGACCGATTATTTTGCCACCCATCTCAAAGCTGACCCTGACCTCTCTAAGGACAATCAACATCTGCTGCTAGAATCAATCCCTTGTATATTGTCAAGAGAGGACAATAAGATGCTGAGAAAAATACCGTCAACTCTGGAAATAAGAGCGGTTGCTTTCTCTTCTGAAGGAGAAAAATCTCCAGGCCTGGATGGGTTCCCTCCCTTCTTTTTCCAATCCTTCTAGCATATTGTGGAGAAAGACATTTCAGATGCTGTGAAAGAGTTCTTTGGTTCTGGTTCCCTACTGAGAGAATTTTAGACCGATTAGTTTATGTAACACTTTCTACAAGACTATCTCTAAGGTCCTCATGGCTCGTATTCTGAAGATTCTCCTATTTTAATCTCCCCCCAGCAAAATGGCTTTGTCCTGGGTCGTCAAATTCTAGATTCTATTATCTCGGTTCATGAGAATATTCACTCTCTGGAGGTCTCGAAGAAGAATGGATTCCTCATGAAGGTGGATCTATCTAAGGCTTATGATAGAGTGGATTGGAAATTTCTTTGCAAAGTTTTGTCTACCTTTGGATTCTCTATGAAAGTGATCAGCCTTATTCAGCAACTCATTGGATCCCCTTCTATTTCGGTGCTGGTGAATGGGTCTGCCTCTAATCTCTTCTTTCCTTCAAGAGGTCTCCGCCAAGGGGATCCTATTTCTCCCATCCTTTTTACAATAATGGCTGAAAGCTTAGGGAGAATGTTCTCTAAAAGGATCTTGGAAGGGAATATTCTTGGCCTTCTCCCCTCATCCTCTTGCCCTCCCTGCTCCCATGAGAAGTTCATTGATGATACTGTCCTTATGGGATCCTCCTCTATTAAAGAAGCTACAGCTATCAAGAAAGCCCTTAACACTTATTCCTCAGCTACTGGTCAGCTTATAAACAGGGATAAAAGGTCCATTTTCTTCATCAACACTCCTCGTGACCAGCAGAGGAGAATGGCGACCATTCTGGGCTATTTTATTGCTGCTCTCCCCTCAAGCTATTTGGGTCTGCCATTGGGTAGTAAACCTCTTGATTCTTTTTGGATGGCGATTGTGGAAAAGTTCAACAAAAAACTTGATAGTTAGAAAGGCTCTCTCCTTAGTAATGTTGGTAAAGTTTTTCTTCTCAAGAGCTCACTCCAAAACCTCCCAGTTTATGCCCTGAGTTATTTCAAAATCTCCTCCAAGATTACTGATACTATTGAGAAAATTCAGAAAATATTTTTATGGTCTAGCACTGAAGTGAAAGATAGAATCCACCTTGTGTCTTGGGAAAAAGTTTGTAAGCCAGTCAAACTTGGGGGTCTTGGCATCAGAATAATTAAGGAGATTAATATTTCTCTCCTAGCTAAGCAGTGCTGGAGAAATTTTGGAGAAGAGAAAGGTTGGAACAAAATACTTAAGTCCAAGTATCTTTTTAATACTCCCTCTATTGATTCTTTCCTCCTCTACCCTTGTTGTTCAGGGTTCTGTGATTTGGAATAGAATTTTGAAGGCTAGACCCCTAGCTGCTAAAGGTGCTCGATGGAAAGTTGGAAATAGGCAGAAAATTAATTTATGGGAAGATTTATGGTTTAGGGATAAACCTCTGATCTAGTACCCTGGCATGGATAACTTTGCGGAGATGTGTAAAGTCAGAATTGGTTGTAAAGTGGTGGATTACTGGAGAGAAAATAAATGGATAAACCTATGTGATATTGATCTCATCCTAAAAAATATTAACCTGGACCTTTCTCCCTGGGTTGTTAAAGATAATAAAGAAGATGAGCTAATTTGGTCCCCTAATCCTAACGGTACCTTCTCTATGGCCTTTTCCTATTCGATGATCTCCCCCAGGGATGAGGAGCCCAAAGGGGAAAATGTTTGGTTTCCTTCTCTAATCCCTAAAATTAAATTTTTTTAGTGGCTTTTTATTCAGGACAAAATCCAAACTACTGAGAACCTAAAGAAAAGAGGATGGATTATCCCCAATAGATGCTATCTCTATATGAAAGATGCTGAGACCTCTTCTCACCTTCTACTTCATTGTCAGTTCGCTAGGGATATTTTGAGGGTGGTGTTACATCACTAGAAAGTTAGCTGGGTGTTCCCTAATACTATTCAAGAATTTTTGGAACAATGGAGATCCCCTTTCCAACACCAATTGGGAATACTTTTTTGGGATTATATAGGCCCTCATTTCATATGGAGGATTTGGAAAGAAAGGAATGATAGGATATTCTGAGACAAAAAATCTACCCCTCTCTTGATTGGATCCAAAATTATCAACAACATTATTGAAAATACTTAAGTTGCAGTTGAGTTAAAACCTAAAATTATGGAAGGGATCTATGATAAGGAGATTCTTCAAAACTGGGACTTCACCTCCAAGTATAAAGCTCATGTTTCTCCCCGTGAGTCCACGATTTGGAGCTCTCCTCCTCATGGTTGGCTCAAAGTGAACTTTGACGATGTGGCCAAAGGTAACCCTGGCATTACAGGATGTCATTGCATAGCTAGAAATACTAAAGGAAAGTGCATTGCGGCCTCTACTATTCCAATTGGATCTCAAACCAGTCATATGGCCGAAGCAATGGCGGCTCTCCATGCTTGCAAACTTGCTTAAAGGCATAATTTTTCAAAATTGTGGCTGGAAGGGGATTCATTGAATACTATAAATTTTATTAATGGTATTAATTCTCCCTCATGGAATACTAGTCATATCTTTGATGAAATAAAAATTCTGATTGATGGTTTCGACGTCACCTATGCCAGTCATACCTTCAGAGAGTCCAACTGTGTGGTTGACAGCCTGGCGAATGTGGGTGCCTTTAGTGATGATGTCAGATACTGGAATGGATATCAAGGGTTAAATATTGATATCATTAATCTTGTGAAGTACTATCAAATCTGCCAAAAACACAGAAATATCCCCAATAATGATGACAAGAAAGGCTAGTACACAGAGTTGCCTCAATTTTGAGCTTCGCATGCACGACAACAAGTGCATTAATAATAAAACTTATGGGAGAAGTGTTATCATTTCTATTAAAGGGTGGCGTTTCAAAATCATTCATTCACAACCCTCACAATTCACTTTCACTCTGTGGTATTTTGATCTTTGGTTTTCTAGCAGTATGGGAGGAAAGTTGAAAAGGGAAGAACCATCGGTCTGTAAATGGAAGAAAGAAGTCAAAGTCTAGAAGAGACTCAAGGAAGGTGGGGTAATGGATTATATGGAGAGACTCCATGGAAATAATAAGGACATCTCCAAGGAATTTGCGGACAGTTGGGACAATAGCCAGGTAGCTCTGTGTGGTAAGACATTTTGTGTGCCTGAGAAACTTATTTCTAAAATTATGATTCTTAATATGTCTGTTCTTAAATACTATAGAGGTGTTTTCATGGCTAAAAATGTTGCTAGAATGTATCCTAAGACTAAGTTGGAAAGAGACCTTGTCAAATAGTCAGGTGATTTCTTCCTGTGGGAACATATGAAGCTCTTTTGGGCTAAAGTTGTTACAGCTATGATGCAATATTTTACCCTAGAGGGTCGGTATACTAGGATTTACAATTTTCATTTCATGTTGGTTAACCATTTCCACTACAAAAGGAGAATATCATTCCTGTTCTTTCTTCTCAAGTCTCTGGAAAATAGTATCTTGGAGAACAAAAAGAATGCTACCTCGCCTATTCTCCATGATGGGCTTATCCTGTTAATTTATGAGCATGCTAAATTTAAGATGCAGGGCAACCCTAAGGTGGAAGACTCGAACAGAGGTAAGAAAGGTAAAAGAACTATGGCAACTAAGAGTAACACTCCTGGGAAAAAGAGGAAGGGTAAAGTCAACACTAGTGGAGAAGAGCATTTCAAGATCCTCACGGAGGAGGAAGGCATAAACACGGACAGTGAAACTGAGGCTAAGGATAAGGATTTGAAAGGGGGAAAAGGGGAAGCTACTAAATTTCTCTCTAAGGAAACTGGTATGGAAACAGGGGAAGACATTGATTACCTTGAGCAGGAATTAATGGGATCCTCTGAGGAGATGGAAAATGATAGTAATGGTAGCTCTGAGGAAGTGGAAATGGAGGGCCAGGATAAGAATAATTCTTAGGGTAGGCCTATGGCTTTGGAGGTAGAAAGACCTAATTCCCCTGTAAAAAAGCATAGTGAGCTGAGTTTGAAGACTAAAGAGAAGGTCATTTCTGACACTGCCCCTATTCTGGTGAATTATACAGAGTCTCTGTCTTTTGTGGGTAGAAATTCTAGGGAAGACAAGGCTATGGGATCTGAGGGGAATAAAAAAGATAAATAAAAAATTGGAGATAGCCATGGTAATGAGACCGAAAAAATCCAAGACCCCTATAGGTTTATTCAGGTTGTTAGAGAGCGGGCTGATATGGATCTGTAGCTAAACACCTGGCTTCTTAAAGAGATTAGAGATATTAATGGTAAGTATGATGACCTCCAGGATAGGGTAAATAAGCTGGCTATCCTGAGTGCTAAACCTCTGAAAGAAGCTACAATCAATGAGGCTCAGGAGGAGAATATGGAAAAAATCCTGTTGGAGAAACTTGAGCTGAAGATCAATGTTGTGGTCAACTTCTGCCAGCGTACTACGAAAAGCCACATCTAGAGTATTGAAAATACCCTCAGCCAAATAATGAAAAATAACTACGAGGGCATGAAAGTGACTTACAGTAATCTTAGGGCTCTTCTCTCTGTGCTGGATGGGAACTCTAACCCAATCAATGTTGATGTGGATAATATTGTTGATCCCAACATTGTTGGCCCAAGGACTCGTATAAGGGAAAGTGCTACAAAGGTGAAACAGGGGAGCTCCAAACATATAAAAGATCTCAAAGAAGCCATCGATAAATACAAACATGTGATGGATGAGTCTGCTGAGATCTTGAAGAAGACCTAACTTTGTTCATTGGGGCTGGTTCTCTTTTTCTCTTCTTTCATCTTTTGCCCAGGTACTTTTGCTGGAGGGGTTCTAAATGATTTTCTTCCTTTCCCCTAGCTGTTGCTTTTGATGCTGTCTGTTTGTTTCTAGTTATGTTGCTTCCTGCCTATCTTTAGTCTCTTGTAAAGGGTTATTGTTCCCTTCAAAAACTATTTTACCCTTAATACAAAACATCCATATTTAATTAAATAAACTAATTAAAAAAATAACTAATTAAACTAATTATCCAATTAAATTAATTATCCAATGAAACCAAATTATCTAGGTCTAATAAATTAAACAAATAAACTAATTAAATAAATTAACTAATTAAACTAAATTAATGAAACTAATTATCCAAGTAAATAAAATAATTATCCAATTAAATAAACTAATTAAACAAATAACTAATTAAACTAATTATCCAATTAAAGTAATTGTGCAATTAAACTAAAGAATCTAATATGGCGATATAGGCCTCCATATCAAATAATTTAAATCTAAATCTAAAAAGTAAAACTAAATATTAAAAAATGATCAAATACTCTAAATCTAAATAATCAATAATTTTAAAAATATACATCCATATTTAAAATTATATCTAAATATTAAATGAAATAATGATTTAAATCTTAATGAAAATGAAAATGGTAGCATTGTCGTCCATTTTTAAATCTTAATTTAATATTAAAATTAAATTTAAATATTAAAACAGTGATCAAATACTATATATCTAAAGAATTTAAAACTTAATCTGAAAATACTATATAATCTGAAAATGGCAGCATTGCCTTCCATTTAAACTTAAATGAAATAATGATTAAACAATTATTTAAACTTAACAATCTAATATGACAAAGTATAATCTTAATGAAAATGGTGGCATTGCTATCCATTTTTAAATCTTAATTTAAAAATTAAAAATAAATTTAAATATTAAAACAATGATCAAATACTATATATCTAAAGAATTTAAAACTTAATCTGAAAATACTATATAATCTGAAAATGGTAGCATTGCCTTCCATTTTTAAATCTAAAACAATATGGTCTCCATATTTAAAATAATATTTAATGAAATAATGGTTAAATAAATATTTAAATTAATATTCCAATTTAATAAACTTAACAATCTAATATGGCAAAGTATAATCTTAATGAAAAAGAAAATGGCGGCATTGCCATCCATTTTTAAATTTTAATTTAAAACTTAATCTAAAAATATATATATTCTGAAAATTGCGGCATTGCCTTCCATTTTTAAATCTAAAACAATATGGTCTCCATATTTAAAATACTATTTAATGAAATAATGATTAAACAAATATTGAAATTAATATTCCAATTTAATAAACTTAACAATCTAATATGACAAAGTATAATCTTAATGAAAAAAAAATATGGCGGCATTGCCATCCGTTTTTAAATCTAAATCTAAAAAGTAAAACTAAATATTAAAAAATGATCAAATACTCTAAATATAAATAATCAATAATTTAAAAAATATACATACATATTTAAAATTATATCTAACTATTAAAACTAAATATTAAATGAAATAATGATTTAAATCTTAATGAAAATGAAAATAAAAAATGATATATAGTACATATCTAATGAATCTATATTTCATAGATTTTAATCAATAAATGTATTTCAAAATATATTTAAAAATATAAATCTAAATCTAAAAAAAAAAACATATAAAACTAAAACTATAAGTTTAAACTAAAATATAATCTGAAAATGGCAGATTATAAAGATATGCAGTATATCATTTGTTTAAAAAAATGATATACTGCATATCTAAATGATCTAAATCTAAATCATTAATTTGTTTAAACTAAAATATAATCTGAAAATGATAGATTATATAGATATGTAGTATATCATTTGTTAAAAAAATGATATACTACACATCTAATGAATCTATATTAAAACTATAATAAAGAAATACAAAATATACTACATAATAATGAATCTATACTACAACATTGTCTTATAGAATATAATAGCAAAAAACTAATAATAACAACTATGCTCACTTTCAAATATTGTTGCTTGAAATGCTTCAAACTTGCTCTCCTCTTTGCTGCTTCAAAACTCTTCTACTTCAAATCCTCTCCTCAAATCTGTATGGAAAAAAAGGAAAAAAAGAAAGACAGAGCTCTCTTTATAAGCCTATATTGTCTCTTCATTTTCCTTTGAAACTCCTGCCTTTTCAATTTCCCAACGAATTTAAATTAAAAAAAAAACTAATTAAAAATAAATGCATGTGCATTTTATTAAAAGTTTGTTTAATAATTTTTTTTTTAAAATTATTGATTGGGCTAGGTGGGGGCCGTTGCATCCCCTCACCTCCCCATAGTGCACGCTTGTTAAAGCAAGTTAAAAAATTTTAAAAATGTTTCATTGGGCGGGGTGGGGGCCGCCACGTCCCCTCACCTCCCCATACTGCCTGTGCATATATTGCATGCTAGGTTGTCTGCAGCTGACGTGCGTGCGCTACAAACTTGCAACATACGCACGACAGCTGTAGACAACCTGTCGTGCAATACATGCGTGCAGTATGGGGAGGTGAGGGGATGTGGCGACCCCCACCCCGCCCAATCAAAATTTTATTAATATTTTTATTAAACTTGTTTTAAATGCCACTTGCCATTTGCCATTAATTTAAATTCCATTTGCTATCAATTTTTTTTCAATTTATTTTATTTTATTTATTTCGGTTATTTTAAATCCATTTTTTTCCTGTTATTTTAAATTCATTTTTTTTGGGCGATTTATTTTTGTTTTTTTAATGCCATTTGGCATTATGTGCGGATAGTAAATGTAGGAATTCGAAGCACTTCTTTTTTATGTACATGGAATATTCTTGAGAATATGCCCGTGCTGGGATTTGTGTTTGTGCTCCCATTGTAAGAATGTCTCTCGGCATAATAAAGAAATATAAAATATACTACATAATAATGAATCTATACTACAACATTGCCTTACAGAATATAATAGAAAAAAAACTAGCAATAACAACTATGCTCACTTTCAAATATTGTTTCTTGAAATGCTTCAAACATGCTCTCCTCTTTACTGCTTCAAAACTCTTCTGCTTTGAATCATTTCCTCAAATCTGTATGGAAAACAAAAATAAGAAGGACAAAGCTCTATTTATAAGCCTATATTGTCTCTTCATTTTCCTTTGAAACTCCTGCCTTTTCAATTTCCCAACGAATTTAAATTAGAAAAAAAATTAATTAAAAATAAATGCATGTGCGTTTTATTAAAAGTTTGTTTAATAAATTTTTTTTTTTAAATTTTGATTGGGCGGGGTGGGGGCCACCACATCCCCTCACCTCCCCATACTGCCCGCGCATATATTGCATGCCAGGCTGTCTGCAGTTGACGTGCGTGTGCTACAGACTTGCAAGGTACACATGACAGCTGCAGACAACCTGTCGTGCAATACATGCGCGCAGTATGGGGAGGTGAGGGGATGTGGTGACCCCCACCCCGCCCAATCAAAATTTTATAATTTTTTTATTAAACTGATTTTAAATGCCACTTGTCATTTGCCATTAATTTAAATTCCATTTGCTATTAATTTTTTTTCAATTTTTTTAATTTTATTTATTTCAATTATTTTAAATCCTTTTTTTTCCTGTTATTTTAAATTCATTTTATTTGGCCGATTTATTTTTGTTTTTTTAATGCCATTTGGCATTATGTGTGGATTGTAAATGTAGGAATTCAAAGCACTTCTTTTTTATGTACACAGGATATTCTTGAGAATATGCCCGTGCTGGGATTTGTGTTTGTGCTCCCATTGTAAGAACACCTCTCGACGTAATAAAGAAATACAAAATATACTACATAATAATGAATCTATACTACAACATTGCCTTACAGAATATAATAGAAAAAAACTAACAATAACAACTATGCTCACTTTCAAATATTGTTGCTTGAAATGCTTAAAACTTGATCTCCTCTTTGTTGTTTCAAAACTCTTCTACTTTGAATCCTCTCCTCAAATCTGTATGGAAAACAAAAATAAGAAGGACAAAGCTCTCTTTATAAGCCTATATCGTCTCTTCATTTTCCTTTGAAACTCCTGCCTTTTCAATTTCCCAACGAATTTAAATTAGAAAAAAATTTGATTAAAAATAAATGCATGTGCGTTTTATTAAAAGTTTGTTTAATAATTTTTTTTTTTTAAATATTGATTGGGTGGGGTGGGGGCCGCCACGTCCCCTCACCTCCCCATATTGCGCGCTTGTTAAAGCAAGTTAAAAAATTAAAAAAATGTTTCATTGGGCGGGGTGGAGGCCGCCACGTCCCCTCACCTCCCCATACTGCCCGCGCATATATTGCATGCCAGGCTGTCTGCAGCTGACGTGTGTTCGCTGGAGACTTGCAATGTACGCATGGTAGCTGTAGACAGCCTGCCATGAAATACATGGGCGCAGTATGGGGAGGTGAGGGGACATGGCGGCCCCCACCCCGCCCAATCAAAATTTTATAATTTTTTTTATTAAACTTGTTTTAAATGTCACTTGTCATTTTCCATTAATTTAAATCCCATTTGCTATTAATTTTTTTTGGTTTTTTTAATTTTATTTATTTCGGTTATTTTAAATCTATTTTTTTCTTGTTATTTTAAATTCTTTTTTTTTGGCGATTTATTTTCATTTTTTTAATGCCATTTGGCATTATGTATGGATTGTAACTGTAGGAATTCGAAGAACTTCTTTTTTATGTACATAGAATATTCTTGAGAATATGCTCATGCTTGGATTTATGTTTGTGCTCCCATTGTAAGAATGCCTCTCGGCGTAATAATGTAGATATCATAGGAAGAAACTCTATTGAGTCACCACTAAATTTGCAAAGGTAAAGTAGGGATAGTATGTATTGGAGAGACTAGTAGTTTCGGTAGGACTTATTTTTCTTCCAGAGATCATTCAAGTCATGCCGATAATGATGGAAACTAGGTTGTCATCAGGAGAACTTCATGTATCTCTCACCAAAGATCATTATATGTGCAGATTCCAAGAGAAGATTCATCAATTCCTCTCATGAAAAATGATTTTGTTGTTGGGAAGGACACACTGAACAATGGAGTAAAGGTGCAACATGAATCTAGTAATGATTTAACTGAATACTTAGAATGTGATAAAGCAAGGTTTCATATGAATCAAGAGACAGGTTCTCTTGGAATAACATCCTTTTCTATTTCTGAAGGCCTATGTCTCGGTGATATTGGTTATCACATAATGAACCTTATCACAAATGGATGTTTAGTCTGGGTTACAAGTACGAAAGTATACAAAAGTGTGTATTTAACATAAAAAAATTATTAGTAGAGGCTAAGGAAGTGGTTGATCAAATAATATAGACTTTTAAAAGACATTGGAAGAAGGATAAGTGTGACATTATTTCCATAGATGATTTAAAAAAAGAGTATCAACATAATATCAATGCAATTTCCCATCCTCTCATATTTTGCAAGAGGAATACAAAAAGTTGGCTAAGATTGATGTTATCTTGATGTGGCGTGTCAATCACCATAGATCCTTCACTGTGAAAGGTTAGGAGATCAAGGCAAATATGCTATTTTGAGCAATTCAAAAATACCAATGTCAATATTCTAGGTCATGATAAAATTGCAGTCGTTACCAATGCTTTGCAAGTGTACAAAGAACAACTAGCGGCTCAATAGCCACCAACTGAGGAAGCTAAAGAGGCCCCTTATTTGTTTTCAATGAGAGGTTTTTTAATTATTTTTGTTACATTGATATATCATTGGCTCTCTGGATATTCAATTGTAATTATGCTCTATTTAGACATCTTTTAAAAGATTCAGTTATATGTAACTGAAAGAAGTGTCTTCTTTAAATAGTAATGCAAATGAGGATGTAGCGGATTGACGGTTATTAGAAAATTCCCCCTTTTCTTTGACAATCGAGGGAGACTCAGTTTTTTTATGGTTGTTCTTCATTTAGGATTTTTATGAAAACTTTTGGGTAAAGCGGTAGATGATTCTTTGTGAATGAATGATATTATTATCCTCATAATTTGATTTCAAAAAATAAATTAGATACTCTTTGTGGTATTATCTATTTGTTTTGTTTTAATTTCTAAATAATGATAACATTTTAAATTTGCAAATAGTAATTACTCCACTAAAATAGAAAAATATTCTAATTCATCATTTTCCTATAATAATAATAATAATAATAATAATAATTAATTAAAAAAAAATGAAAAAATAAAACTCTAATCACTTAATTGTTTTTTTAGAAAAGAGAGTCCACTCTATGAAAAGGAACATTTCTAATAATTGAAGCATGCTAAAATACGGCAACACACATAATGATGATTTGTTTGTCTTTTTATTTTCCCAATAACATAAAGCGACACTCGGTGTTCGACACTGATTACGACACCCAGGCCTCTTTTGGTCAACTCACTTTTGACACTCGTTGGAAATTGGTATCAAATCGCACTCGTGTGCCCTGATGTTTTCTATTCCCATTTTTCTCATCTTTTTCCTCGCATTTGGAATTTGATAATCTTTTTCGGATTGATTGAAATCCTCGTACGGAAAACGTCTATTTAAGGATTGTAGGTTGTTAATGTTCGTAGCTTCAGTCGTATGATCATTAGAATATATAATACATGTTGATTAATAATAATATATTATATATGTTATATTATTATTAATCATATGAAAATTTAATATTCAATATTAAATTATTATATTATTCTTGATTAATAATTGATTGATGAAACATTATACGATTGATTAAATTACGATTAATAGGAAGAGGCATGTCCTTTCTTATAAATAATAGTGAATAGACATGTCCCATGAAGGGACATGTCTCTCCTAGCCTCATTCCTAATATAAATGAAAGAGAGTTTGTTGCATTTGGAAAAGACATAAAAAATAGAGTTCTATTACATTTGCAGCTATCCTAAAACTTAACATGGTATCAGAGCTAGACTGCAAATCTAAGAGAGTAGTTTGTTGATGGTGAATGTGTGACTGTCTCAGAAAATACAGTCTCGGTAAAAGGACCATATCTAACAAATTTACCATTGGATTTTGCTAAATTTTAGATATGTTGGTGAAATCTTAATTTCAAAGCATCTCACCGAAGCGATTAGAGAGAAAATCTTGTATGAAAAAGTTATGACAGAATATGTACGGGTATATGTGAAATTTCTGAAAATGACTTTCATTAAAAAGATATATTAATTTGCTATGATCGTGATCAAGCAATAACAAAGAAGCATGAATTCAAGGAAGGATGTCTATTTCTATAAAGAAAGGATAAATTATATAGTGTCACCTCTCTTGGAGCATTCAAGGCATTTAACAAGAAGACAT
>MU225293.1:2412305-2439192 GCA_018584345.1 Thuja plicata | reverse complement strand
ATTGATTAAATTATGATTAATAGGAAGAGGCATGTCCTTTCTTATAAATAATAGTGAATAGACATGTCCCATGAAGGGACATGTCTCTCCTAGCCTCATTCCTAATATAAATGAAAGAGAGATTGTTACATCTGGAAAAGACATACAAAATAGAGTGCTATTACATTTGCAGCTATCCTAAAACTTAACACAGGCAATAATGATTTATTTCAATCAACAGCAGTGCATGCAAAAACATACAAAGTGAAAACAGTAAGCATTGGGTTTGTGCAGAAGGAACCCGACATTCAATAGTGACTGCTTAAAAGCTGTGTCCATTGTTGTGAGGTGTATGATTGACATAACGACCCTTTAAACAAGCTTTTGTCCCCCGTGCATGTCATCCACAAATCGACTACTCTTGCCTCCAAAGCCGGTACAAACTTTGCCAATCTTCTCTCTAGTTTTTCCTTTTCCCTTCTTTATGGGTATATTGTGAAACAATTTATTATGCATTCAAAATCGTTCTTCATATATCAAGGATCTTATTTCAAACAAAATATGTCATTAGTTGTTCTGAGTTATGAACAGTTCTCAAGGAGTGTATAAGATCGATTTTTGTTGGTACTGTAAACATTTATAATATTAGGCTGTATGAGTGGTATGAGTGAGTTTTCCAGTTCTTGTAGTATTTATAAGATTCCTTATAGAATGAATTGCGTATATATTTGTATAATATCAAACTTTATATTTGTAATATTTTGGTATTCCCAAAAGAAGATTAGTGGGCATTGAAAATGTTTATCAGGTTTGAAAAGATGCGGGAAGAGTTGCAGGTTACGATGGATGAATTACCTTCGTCCGAATGTGAAGCGAGGCCAGATTACTCCAGACTAAGCAGACCTCATTATCAGACTCCACAAATTTCTTGGAAACAGGTTGGAATTGATCTTTCCTACGCACTTTTATATGTATGATGATAGACTTTTATATCTCTGATGAATAAAATGATGAGTAAAGAAAGAATGAAATGATTGATGCAGGTGGTCGTTAATTGCTGGACGTATACCAGGAAGAACAGACAACGACGTAAAGAACTGTAATATTCATCTGAGAAACGAATCGGGCCGCAAAGGTGTACACCTCAAGAGCATCAATTCAAAGCTTAAAGATACGCCTTCTTCCAACAGTAATAGTATTGGGAACTCGACCAAGGATGAAATGGATTATAATAAGTATAATTTTAAGCCTCATAGGCAAAACATGCAAAGAGATGCGATCACTGCTCCAGCAGAACCCAAAATGTTACAGAATCCAGATGAGTCCGCGAGGCCGAGAAATGGTGGTGTTTTAAAACATGTTATTGCACCAACGAAGTGCAATTTCAATACAGCTTCTTAGTCCATATCTTCAGCTGACAATGATGGATTACGCAGTGAATTCATAGGATTTCATCCCAATTGGCAAATCTGGTTCAACATAATTCTCATGGATTCCCAACTGAGATTTCTGACAGCATGCAGGGATTAATGATCTCTAACCAAAATCATTCACACTCAGACTCATTTGGGTTTGGTTTTGTCCCTGGTCTGGACTCCAATTACATCTTCGGCAGTACAAGATGCTCTTCCAACTTGCTGCCTAACAACCTCAATTCTCAGCTGACATATCCTAACTGCAAAGCCGAATCAGATGGGCTAAATCCTTGCCCATATGAGTTCACCAATCTAAGAAACAATCATTCTATAGAGAAAGTTAGTGCACAACCTGAGCCCAACCTAAACACAGCGTCTTACTCTATATCGTCAGCTCAGAATGATGAATTATATAGTATTCCTGTAAAATGTAAAACCCAACAGTCAGGTTTTCCCTCCAAACCTGTTCGCTGTTCGTATTATTCCAGATAATATTTGCTTATAAAAGAATATTGTTGTTGTATTGTATGTAATTGGTAATAGAAATGATTTCCCTTCTTGAGAGTGGATGTAGCTAGTTTATGATGAACCACTGCAAACACAAACATGTGTTGTCTTTTTGAATCTCTGTCTTAATTCTATTAATCTGCTGTCAATTCATAATTAACAATT
Source organism: Thuja plicata (assembly GCA_018584345.1). NCBI lineage: Eukaryota > Viridiplantae > Streptophyta > Pinopsida > Cupressales > Cupressaceae > Thuja > Thuja plicata. The sequence goes on along the minus strand of MU225293.1, from coordinate 2,437,126 downwards.
GGTATCAGAGCAGGTTGTGTTCTATCGTGTTTAGAAGGAGAGATTCAAGTTTGAGAGGGAACAAAGGTGATTGAAGAAGTAAAAGTTGAAAGATTTAATGATAAGAATTATCCATTCTGTAAAATGCAGACGGAGGATTTGCTATACCAGAAAGATTTGTGGCGTCCATTACATGGTAAAACAAAGAAACCCTCAACCATGTTGGATGAAGATTGAGACATATTGGATAGGAAAGCGCTGGGAATGATTCGTTTGTGCTTATCTGTATCTGTAGCATTTAACATATCTAAAGCTACAACAACTACTGATTTAATGAGTATTTTGGACAAGCTATATCAGAAACCATCAGCATCAAATAGAGTTTTTTTTATTAAGTGATTGTTTAATATGAAAATGGATGAGTTATAACTAATTCGATTAGGGCCCGTTTGGTTGCACCCCATAACCGGGTTATGCAGCCCATAATCCGGTTATGGGGTGCAATTCCTTGTTTGGTGACCTCTAAATTGAATGCGAATATGGATTTGCAAATCCCCATTTGTGCAAAAATGTGGATGTCCAAATTCTTGCTAAAGAGGTGGAATGACTTTCATCTCCATGGTTTTCATAGAGATTAAAGCCATTTTAACTTTGCCGTCGGGTCCAATGCACTCCAAGGTTTGCATGATTAAATTTTTTTATATATCTTGTCGGTTCCGGAGCACTGCGTCGATTTAACTGTTGGAATGTGGATTTACAAATCCATCTTCCAGGTCAACCAAACAGTCCCAAAAAATGAAAACCAGGGTTTGCATAACCAGGCTATGGATAACCATGATTTGTTTCATTTTCCAATTCCCCAACCAAACGGGCCCTTAGTGATGAGTATCTTGATATGTTAGAATTTGGAAATTAATAAGTGTGACTGTTATAGTTTTGTCCTTGATGCAAACCTACGAGAAAAATTTGATCTACGTGGCATACAGGCAGTTTGACTAAGGTTGAACGTTTATTATAAGATTTTCGTGATACAAACTATAGTGGTCATTCAATTTTATTAAATATTACTAAAACCTTGGCGATGGGTTATTAAATTCCGTGATTTTCTGTCTTGGCTGTTAAAAAGCCACTTGGGAAAATATAATGGCGGACGTCAAAAGTTTTTCTTTGATCATTAATGATCTTCTTTCATTGAGTTTCTTGTAAACAAGAGTTTTTGAAACCCTACAGAAATGCCGCCGCCATGGTTGTTCCTTACAACTTAACAGTTGCTTTTATGGTCAAAGTTTTTGATGGGTTTTTAGTATGATGAACATAATGGAAATCTGATCCTGATAATAGCATTTTTAGAATGATTGGTGAAGATTTCTTATCTATATTGTGAGTATGAAACGATCGCTGAAATGGAGCATTGGGGTTTACCAAGGCGTAAATATGATCAACTTATATGAAACAAAGCATGAGGTATTTGTTTTTTGTTTTCGACGTGGATGCAGGTATGTTCTTCTCTCTCAAATTTGGGGGTTTTTCATTTTCTCCAAGCATTTGAAAAAGAAATGTTTCTTGTGGTAATTGTGCATTTTTAAGAATAAGATATGCTGTTGTTTTTGTCAGTTCAAGAATTTCAGTTGCATAACTGAATGAAAGAAGTTCATATCATTCATTTATTAAAGGAATTTAAAAATAGTTGTTTAGTGCATTCGAAGAGGATTGAACAGTTATTTATGACATTTTTCTATCATGGGTTATCAAAAGTATTTGAGTTTTCGAAAATGGGATTATGATTTCAGTTGTGATAGTTTCTTTGCTGCACAGTCTTTATTCTATCTCTATACAAGAAGTTTTCTGTTGTAAAAGAAATAAAAATTCATTAACCCTAGCATGAGGGTTTACTATGAGCAGAAAAATAGTTATTTGTTTTATAATCAGTTGTACTGATGTAACTGACGTAATAAATGAATGTTGTATTCTTACAGCACTTCCATATATAAGAAAGTATGGATATGTGTAAAAGAGAGAAACACACAATCATATTTTTATATGTGGAATATTTGATTAACACTTTGAAAGATGAATCATAGAGAGTTATTTATGTATGTAGGTGTGTGTATTTGAAACATACAGCTATATGTGTAAGTGACTTGTGAAGAATTATATTGTAAAGAGGAAAAGGGTTGAAGCCCAGGCAGTTGTAGTTGCTATTGTAAAGAGGAGTTGTTGCTCAATAAAAGATGATAGGTTCCAACGGACTGGTTAATTAATAATCTTTTATTAATTATTTAATTATTTAATTAATTAATTAATAATTTTTTAATTAATTGCATGACTGTTCAGTTTTGGAAGTTGAAATGGACTTGTCTCCACCTCCATCTATTTAATCGTTTGTAAATGCTTTTTATTGTAAACAATTAAGTCCACTAATGAGAGGGTGAAATTCCCTCGAAACATGTTTAGACGTTTTTTCAATAAAATATTTTTCACTCTCATGCTTTTCCTAGTTTGAATCTGATGCTGCAAGTGATAATTTTCTTAAATTATAATCCTAAATTCTTTTTCTTCACGTTGCCGTTGGATTCTTGCCAGTTCCGTTTGAATGGCTATCGATTTTTCACTTCACCTGTACTTTTTTGGTTCGGGTTCTTGGTGTTGATAATTGTTCTTGAGCGGATTTTTTGATGGAGTTTGGTTCTTTTGTTCCATCCTTTTCTCTCCATCCTTTTTTTGCGTTCATCGCTGCTGTTGGGTTTTTTTGTGGGTCGAGCCTCCCTCCGTTCGTGGTTCTGTTGTTTGGTGCTGCCTTCGGAGGCCCAGACGTCGCTGTTTTTGCCCATTTTGGGCTCCTTTTCAGCCGCCCCCTTGCTGGTCTTCGTACCAGATCTTGCCACACTGTGCCTTTGGCACTGCGTGCCCTTGGTTCCCCGCACTCGACGTCGCCACTTTTGCTGCTCACAGGGTTTGCATTCAGGTCGCGGTTGCGGGTGCCTTCCTCCACGCTCAGGCTTGGGCCTTTGGCCCCCTCTGGTCGCCGCCTCTCTACCTGTTACAGGTCATCGCCGCCATGGATCCCCTTCGGGATCCCTCTCCCGTGCATTGTTGTTTGTTCCGGCCCCCACCTCTTCGCTGCTCCTACGGCTTCCTTCTGATGTTCGTCGCCCCAGCCCCCGTGGGCTTTCTTGGTGGTTCTCCGACCTTCACGGTGGTTCTGGTTTTCCTTGGTGGTTTCTGGCTTACTCTCCGGCGGTTTCCAGTTTTCCTGTGCCCGTGGGTTCCTACTTTGTTCGCCTTCACTATGTTCAGAATTTTGCGCCTCCTGCTTAGGAGTCGGGTCCCCTCGTGCCTAGTCACTCTGTGACGAACATGGGGGTTTCCCTAAACCCTAACTCTATACCTTTCAGCTTTTGCCAAAAAGTACCCGCACATTGCCTATCTTATTGGGTCTTTTAAATTCCTTCATAGTGATATTTTATTAATTATTTAATTGATTAATTAATAATTTTTTAATTAATTGATTTTTTAATTAATTGCATGACTGTTCGGTTTTGGAAGTTTAAATGGATTTGTCTCCACCTCCTTCTATTTAATCATTTGTAAATGCTTTTTATTGTAAACAATTAATTCCACTGATGAGAGGGTGAAATTCCCTCGAAACATGTCTGGACATTTTTTCAATAAAATATTTTTCACTCTCATGCTTTTCCTGGTTTGAATCTGATGTTGCAAGATGATAAGAGAGCCAAATTTTCTATCCTTTGTGGTCTCACTAAAGATGTGTTTGTAAAATTCATGTATTGTCAATCTGCAAATGATATTTGGGTTAAACTAGAAACTATTTATCAAGGTGATGAAAAGGTTAAGGAATCAAAGTTGATAACTTTGAAAACTCAGTTTGATAACTTGAAAATGAATGAGGATGAAAGTATAGCTGCCTACTTCTTAAGAATTGATGAAGTAGTAACTGCTAGAAGGGGTCTAGGAGAGATAATGGAAGAGCATGATGTCGTGTCAAAAGTTGTTAGAATTGTTCTACCTAATTTTGAAACAAAAATCTTTACTTTGGAAGAGAAGAAAAAATTCTCCAAAATGACTTTGCATCAGTTGCAAGGAACTTTAACTGCATATGAAATGAGAATCAGCAATAATGTTGGTTCTACTTCCAAAGAGACAGCCTTTAAGGCCGAGAAACAAGATGAGAGTGACTCAGATATAACAGATGCTCTAGAAGCATTCCTGGTTAGAAAAATGAAAAAAAAATATCAAGGCAAACCAAAATGTTTTAACTGTGGACAATTAGCACATTTTACTGCAAAGTGTCCCTTTGCTGATCAAGATGAAAATGATGAGAAGTCTGGAAAGTTTTTCAAAAAGAAACCTTGGAATAAGAAAAAAAGATTCAAAAACTTTAAAAAGAAGAGTCTATTATCAAAAGAAGACTCAAATGAAGAATCAAATGATTCAAGTGAAGAAGGAGAAACATTGTTTATGGCTGAAATTGTAAACATTTAAAAAACAAAATACATGTTCAATTAGAATCTTCGTCTGATTCAGATGAAGACATTGATCTTGTAAAAGAGCTACTTTGCTCTTTAAAAGAACTAAAGAGACTTAAGAAAGTAATCTCTACCCATGAAAAAGAAAATCAGTCTTTGCAAACTAAGCTGGATAATGCAAATCAGGTTATTGAAAACCAAAAAAATTTATTAGATGAAAAGGAAAAGAAATTGATTTTGTTGCAAAACCAAGTTGATCAAACTAATTCAGGATCTGATACAGTTGAAAAGGGAGAATCTTCAAAACAAGTTTCAAAATACGTCTTTAAGGGTTATTGTTTTAACTGTAATCTATTTGGTCACAAGGCATACAAGTGCAATCAAATAAATGAATCAAAATGTGGCTTTAAGAAAATAATCAGATGTTTTAAGTGTTATTATTATGGGCATTTTGCTAATCAGTGTAAGCTGAACTTAAAGCCTAAACAAATATGGAAGCCTATACATATGAATATTTAAAAGTCTCTTATCGTGGAAACAACCCTATTTGCTCATAAATCTGCTACTTGGGTTTAAAACCTTAGCAGATTTTGATGGAGGGTTTGTTAGATTCAGAGATAATTCAGGTTCCTATATTACAGGCCGAGGCTCAATTACTCTTAACAAAGATACTCCTATACATGTTGTATATTATGTAGAAGGTCTAAAGCACAATCTTCTAAGTGTAAGTCAGATTTGTGATAGCAGGTATTCTATTTCCTTTGATGCTAAGGGATGTTTTATCAAAAACAAAAAGGATAAAGTTATTGCTTGTGGTTTGAGAATAGGAGGAAACCTTTACAATTTGGTTGATTCAAGAGTTCAAAAATCTTCTTTAATCAATACTTGTCTTATGATTCAAGTTGAATAAAATTGGCTATGGCACAAAAGAATAGGACATTTAAACTTTGATAATCTTGCTAGGATCAGCAAAAACAAAATGGTTAGAGGGCTGCCTCTTATTAGTAAGTCGGTAAATGTTTGTGATGACTATGTAAAAGGCAAACAAACAAGAACATCTTTCATTACAAAGGAATATATGTCTAACGGGCCTCTAGAACTTGTCTATACTAATCTATGTGGTCCTACCAAAACCTCATCTTTGAATAGTGAAAAATACTTTATTTTGTTTGTAGATGATTACTCAAGAATGGTTTGGGTAACTTTTTTGAAACACAAATTTGAAGCTTTTGAATGCTTCAAAATTTTACAAAAATGGTAGAAAGAGAAACTGATCTAAAACTTAAGTGTTTAAGATCAAATCAAGGCGGAGAGTTCACCTCTCAAAGATTTATTGAATATTGTGAGAAACATGGTATTAAGAGACAATATTCAACTTCCCGTACACCACAACAAAATGGTTTTGTGGAAAGAAAAAATAGAACAGCTAAGGAAATGGCTCGAACAATGTTGAATGAAGCCAAATTACCTAATATATTTTGGAAAGAAGTAGCTCATACAGCTATTTATATCTTAAATAGATCTCAAATCAGAGTAAGGACTGCTTATACTCCTTATGAACTATGGAATGGTAAAACTGCTAATGTTAAGAATTTTAAAATCTTTGGCTGCAAATGTTTTATCAGAAAGGATAATGATTCTTTAGAGAGTTTCAATTCAAGATCTGATGAAGGTATTTTCTTAGGCTATTCTACACAAAAAAAAGCTTTTAGGTGTTACAACAAAAGGATGAATAAAATTGTGGAAGTAATAAATTTGTGTTTGATGAAAGCATTTTGTTAAATAACAAAAATGAAAAGGATGTTGACGAAATTTCCCCTCAAAGGATTGAACATAATTCTGATGGTCAAGAATCTGATTGTGCTGATTTAGAAATACTAGAATCAAATGATCAAGAAACTTGTCCTAAAGCACCTAGTACAAATTTGAAAACTCCTTCTAGAATTATTGCTAAAAGGCATCCTGAATCTCAGGTTATAGGAGACAAAGAGGCTGGAATCTTAACTAGAAGAAAAGCCAAACATGATGAACATGCTCATAGTGCAGAACATTTCTTCTTAATATCAGATTTTGAACCAAAATATGTGGCGGAAGCACTCATAGATCCTTGTTGGTTAAATAATATGCAAGATGAAATCAATCAAATTGAGAAAAATAAAACATGGGAACTTGTTCCTAGACCTAATGACAGAAATTTCATAGGAGGAAAATGGGTATTTCGCAATAAACTTAATGAAGAAGGAAAGGTTGTGAGAAGAAAAGCTGGGTTTGTGTGTAAATATTATGCTAAATGGGAAGGTATTGATTTTGGTGAAACTTTTGCACCAGTTGCAAGAATGGAATCCACTAGAATATTTCTGGCTTATGCTAGTTATAAAAAATTTATTGTTTATCAAATGGATGTCAAAACAACTTTCTTGAATGGCTACCTTGAGGAAGAGGTTTACATGGAACAACCAAAAGGTTTTGAATCTTCTAAAAAATCTGATTTTGGATATCATCTCAAGAAGGCTTTATATGGCCTGAAACAAGCTCCTAGAGCTTGGTATTCAAGGCTGGATAAGCATCTTATTGGAAATGGTTTTTCTCATGGTGGTGTAGATAGCACTTTATATTCTAAAACTATTAATGATGATATCTTAGCAGTGGAAATTTATGTGGATGATATAATCTTTGGATCTACTAATAATGTTTTGTCAAAACATTTTTCCAACATCATGGAATCAGAATTTGAAATGTCTCTTTTGAGAGAACTTACTTTTTTCCTTGGTTTACAAATTTTTCAACTTGAGCATGGTTTATTTCTTTCACAAACTAAGTATGCAAAAGAAATGTTAAAGAAGTTTGACATGGCTGATTGCAAGTCAGTTAGCACTCCTATGGAAACTAGCTATAAGCTGGTTAAAAATGATGATTCTCCACTAGTTTGTCAAAAAAAATATAGATCCATGATTGACAGTTTTCTCTATTTAACATCCTCTAGGTCTGACCTCATGCAGGCTGTGTGTATGGTTTCTCGATATCAATCTACACCTAGGCAGTCACATCTCAATGTTGTTACACAAATCTTCAAATATATTCAAGGGACACTTGATTATGGTCTTTGGTATCCCCATAGTACTGATTTCTCCTTGGTTGGTTATACAGATGCAGATTGGGGAGGTTGTTCTGATGATACAAAAGTACTATGGTGCTGCCTTCTTTCTAGGTGACAGGTTAGTTGCTTGGCATAGTAAAAAAACAAGAATGTGTCACTTTATCCATATGTGAATCTGAATATATTGCTTCTACCACATGCTGTACTCAACTGATATGGATGGCATATCAGTTATCAGACTTAGGCATTCAAGTCTCAAGACCTATTTCCATTATGTGTGATAATACTAGTGCTATTCAGTTAAGTAAGAATTTGGTTCAACACTCTTGAAGTAAGCATATTTCTATAAAGCTTCATTTTCTTAGAGATAAGGTGCTTGAAAATGAATTTCAGTTGTTATATGTACCTACTCAGGCTCAAGTGGCTGATATTTTCACCAAAGCTTTACCTAGAGAACTATTTGAGCGGTTTAGAGCTCAATTCAGAGTTGTCTCTCAATATTTCTTGCACTAATTTTCTTCCATCTGGGGGAGTCTGTTTGTAGGTTTTTGATCCTACATTCAGCTTGTGTTCCTTTCCAAAGGAGATTTATGTCCTTGATGCAAAATAGGGGAGAAATTCAGTGATATACTTTGACTAGCACTGATCCTTCACAGTGATCCAGTACTATGGCAGGTTTTGGGTAGCATGTTGTGTTTCATGTTTATGGAAGGTTTTGGAAACATGTGTTTCATGTTCTTTGGTTCATCATTCAGTTTAATCAGTTTTCAGATTTTTCTTTTGCAGTGAACAAATTTTTGAATAGTTTTGACAGTTAGATTTTCAAAGAACAGGTGAACAAATTCTTAAATGTGAACATATTTTAATGAGTTATATTTTATACATTGATGGGTGTTATCATGTAGACAAATAAGTATATTTTTTTAACATGCATAATATTTGATTAAGCATCCATTAATGTGTAACAAATATCTATTTTGCCTCAAGGACAATGGGGGAGTTTGTTAAAGTTTTATCCTTGATGCAAACCTATGAGAAAAATTTGATCTACGTGGCATACATGTAGTTTGACTAAGGTTGAATGTTTATTATAAGATTTTCATGATACAGACTATAGTGGTCATTCAATTTTATTAAATATTACTAAAACCTTGGCAAAGGGTTATTAAATTCCATGATTTTCTATCTTGGCTGTTAAAAAGCCACTTGGCAAAATAGTATGGCAGACGTCAAAAAATTTTCTTTGATGATTAATAATCTTCTTTCATTGAGTTTCTTGTAAACAAGAGTTTTTGAAACCCTACAGAAATGTCGTCGCCATGGTTGTTCCTTGCAGCTTAACAATTGCTTGTATGGTCAAAGTTTTTGATGGGTTTTTAGTATGATGAACATAATGGAAATCTGATCCTGATAATAGCATTTTTAGAATGATTGGTGAAGATTTCTTATATGTATTGTGAGTATGAAATGATTGCTGAAATGGAGCATTGGGGTTTACCAAGGCGTAAATATGATAAGCTTATAGGAAACAAAGCATGAGGTATTTGTTTCTTTGTTTTTGATGCGGATGCAAGTATGTTCTTCTCTCTCAGATTTGGGGGTTTTACATTTGCTCCAAGCATTTGAAAAAGAAATGTTTCTTCTGGTAACTATGCATTTTTAAAAATAAGATATGTTGTTGTTTTTGTTAGTTCAAACATTTTAGTTGCATAACTGAATGAAAGAAGTTGATATCTTTCATTTTTTTAAGGAAGTTAAAAATAGTTGTTTAGTGCATTCGAAGAGGATTGAAAAGTTATGTGTGACAGTTTTCTATCATGGGTTATCAAAAGTATTTCAGTTTTTGAAAATGGGATTATGATTTCAGTTGTGACAGTTTCTTTGCTGCACAGTCTTTACTCTATCTCTATACAAGAACTTTGCTGTTGTAAAAGGAATAAAAATTCATTAACCCTATCACGAGGGTTTACTATGAGCAGAAAAAATAGTTATTTGTTTTATAATTAGTTGTACTGATGTAACTGACGTAATAAATGAATGTTGTATTATTACAGTACTTCCATATATAAGAAAGTATTTATGTGTGTATAAAAGAGAAATACACAGTCATATTTTTATATGTTGAATACTTGTTTAACACTTTGAAAGCTGAATCATAAAGAGTTATTTATGTATGTAGGTGTGTGCATTTGAAACATACAACTATATGTGTAAGTGACTTGTAAAGAATTATATTGTAAAGAGGAAAATGGTTGAAGCCCAGGTAGTTGTAGCTGCTATTGTAAAGAGGAGTTGTTTCTCAATAAAAGATGATAGGTTCCAACGGAGTGGTTTTTTCCCTATGAGAAAACTGAAAGGTTTTGAGGGTTTCCCATTCAGCACGAAATCTTGTGTCTCTCTTTTGTGAGTTGTCTCATTTGCTGTCATATATTGCACTTTCATTTTATGTTCAGTTTATGTATACCGTTGTTTTTTAAATGATGAATGTTTATGTGTAAAATAAATTTAAAAACAACTTATTCTAATTCACCCCCCCCCCTCTTAGAATAACCAGTACTTCCAACAGTGACACTAATTCAAAGGGAGAGTTTGTGCAATCTGTCGAGGGAGATAAAATGGTGCTTGTGGAGGGTAGTTTTGAAAGCAATGAGCCTGTAGAGCCCATAGTGGATGAGGATGAGGGACAATTTGAAAGTTATAGTAAATGTCAAGGAGGAGGAATTTGTAAGCAGACTGAGAGCGAAAATGAAATAGAGGGAAAAATTGTGCAGGCAGACAAAACAGTGATTCATAATATAGCCAAGCTAGATTGGATTCTCCTTCGAAATGCATAAAGTTTAAATGTGTTTGCAGATCAAATGTGTGAACACGCTGAACGGGGTCACCATGATTTAGGAGTTATTTATGAAATGTTAATTTTTGGAGCAATCATGGGAGTATCATTTCCAATGGAGGTTTTGATTGAGGATTTCAAACCAAAAAGTGATGCTTTTATAACAATTATAGTAACATATATGTTTCCTATATAGATATAGATTTCTCCTTCTAAAGATATATATCAAAGGAAAGGTAATGTTTCGGTGTGGAATTTTTTGTGGAAAATAATGGAAATGAGTGGAGGCAGTGTGGAGTTAAAGCCGCAAGCTGGTGAGATACGCCAGACCTATGCAACTATAGGAAGGAGACAATCTAAGAGGTTGAAGCAACTTTAGTAGCTAAATAATTTAGAGAAAGAAGAGGTGGTTGAGGTTCCTACACAGAGTGGTGTTTTAGATTATGATTTTTGTGATATAATAGTTTGCATAGTTGTAATGACAAGTGTTCTATTGGAGCATACAGAGAAACTTTCAAAAAAAGAGATTCATTCCATAAGGTTTGATGAGGGTCATGAAATGGTCTCAAAGATTACAGTGGACCATTTAGGTTGTATTGCACAAAATTTTGAATATATATTTTTTAATGGATTTCAGAATTCACAATTACTATGCTTTACAGAATCTGATATAGCTTAGAAAATGACAACATTAATGCTTATTGGACAACCTTTCTTGACTTTGGGGCAGCCTTTCTTGACTGTCCAGTCCCATATTAAATATATGGTTGAGTATATTTATGTGTGTAGTTGATAGTTGCAATTCTTTATTATTGTAGTTGTATTATTGGTGAATATGGTTGAGTTCCATAACGTCACCTCCCTTATTATTTTATATATAATGGATGCTCTATCTCTAATTTCTTTAAGGCAATTTGGGATTTTGCATATTTCTTTATTTTATGATCAACAGATCATTGATTTAGTTGTCTTTATCTGGTATCAAAGCCAAATCTTAAAAAAATCTTGGAGAGCCAAGAGATTTTAATAGAATATAAATTAGAAGATACTAAAAGAGTGTTTGCATTTGTAAGAGAAGGGAAGACACTCATTACAAGCACATATATTATTGTAGTTTACTTTGTTAAATGAGAAAAGAAGTTGTTATTTTAAGTCAGTGCTTGTTTACAGAAAGACAGTCTGAAGCTTGAAAGGAGATCCCCATGCTGGCTGGGAAATAAATTAGCATATGATTTGTTTTCCTTTTTCTTTCCACATAGATAAGTAAGAGAATATATTTTAAGTTTTAAAACTTTGAATTTTTACATTCATATGAAAGTAAAACTTATTAAATCTTTAGTAAAGCTTTATTTACTTTTTTTTAAGAAAAAGTTTTAACCTTCTAAGGTTTTTTTTAAAAGAGGTGATTATATAAGAAAATTAAAAAGGGAAGGAAATGATATATGAGAACTTCTATTAGAGGAGTTATAAAGTGATTTTTTTTGTAAAGTGAGAATTAAATCTTTTGTATCTAAGTGCATTATTAGTTGAAACCAACACTTATTTCTCTAAAATTAATAATAAAAAAAATCATTTTGTGTGTGGCCCCATTTGAAGGGACAAGGAAAGTATTCATTTCCAAAGATCTCTCGTGAATCTTGTTTTGAGCATTTGACTCACTCTGCATATTTTATCTCCAATATGGAAGGCTATGTAATGTCTAATGTGTTTATTCCCGTCTTTGAAGGAGACAATTTTACATATTGGTGTACTAGAATGCAAACTCTACTCAAATCTAAGGATTTGTGGGAAATTGTTCAAAATGGATATGTTGAGATAACAGATGTAGATGAATTAAATGACTAGCGGAAAAAAATAATACAAAGAAAATATAAAGAAAGATAATGAAGTTGTATTCTTGATTCAGGGTGCAATCACTCAAGCTATCTTTCCAAGGATAAGTTGTGATGTTCATTCCAAGAAAGAATAGAAAATATTAAGTAATGCATATCAAGGTGCACAAAATGTTAAATTGCAAACAATGAAGAAAAACTTCAAAAATGTAAAAATGACTACTAGTGAATTTGTCAATGAATTTCTAATGAAGGTAGAAGGTCTAGTAAGTCAGAAAAAACTACTAGGTGAAGATGTTGATGACAAGTATGTCATTGAAAAGAATTTTAGAAGCTTGATTCCAAAATTTGAAGGTGTGGTATCTACAATTGAGATTTCTAAGGATCTCTTAAGCGTGAAAATTGATGAATTAGGTGGAATTTTGTTAAATTCTGAAGAAATAATTTAAAGTAATGAAGAAAGCTTAGAGAAAGCATTTTACTCTAAAGAAAATATAAGAGGCAAAATGAACACATTCTTCAAGAGTCATAGTAAAATTGATGATAAATACAAAGGTGAATCTAGCAATTCTAGAGGAAGAGGAAATTATTCCAGAGGAAGAGGAAGAGGTAGAAGTATGGGGGAGATAATAGTAAAAGGAAGGTCCAATGCTTTAATTTCAATAAGTTTGGACATTATGCTTCTGAATGTTAGAGTAAACAAGGTGAAACAGAAAAGAGAAGTTCTCATAGAACTATTGAAGATAAGAAAAAAATGTTCATTTCTTGCTTCAATACAAATGGAAGTGAAAATAATGTGTGGTATATAGACTCTGGATGTTCTTCACATATGACATCTAATGAGCTTCTATTTGTGAATTTGGATCAAAATAATCAAAGTAATATGGTACTAGGAGATAATAATTATCATGGAAGAAAGTGTAAGGGTAGCATTGTAGCTACAACAAAATATGGTGAAGTAAACCATATGAATGAAACCTTATTGGTTGCAGCACTCAAAAAGAATTTTTTGTCTGTTGGACAAATGTAAGAGAAAAATAATAACAAGATCACAAGCAAAAGTGAATGAGTGCATAATAAGAGATAAAACAAAAAGGAATGTAATTGTTGCAAGAGTGAAAATAATAGGTGATAGGATGTTTCCTATTCATTTCACTCATGGGAACCAAGTACTAAGGTATACTAAATGAGTGAAAGTCAGATTTGGCACAAGAGATATGGTCACCTCAGTTTTAATAGTTTGATTTTACTAAAAAGATTAAAGATGGTTGAAGGTCTACTATTTATTGAAGACACAAAAGAAGTGTGGAAAAAGTGTATTGTTGCAAAACAACATAGGATAAAATTTCCTGTTGGAAAATATAGTAGAGCAATACAACATCTTGAGATAATCCATATAGATCTGTGTGATCCTATGGAAATACCTTTTTTGAACAAATCCAAGTATTTTCTAAACTTCATTGATGATTACTCAAGAAAAACTTGGGTGTACTGTTTGCTTTGAAAATTAAAAGTATCTAAAAAATTTGAAGAGTTCAAGAATTTTGTTGAAAAACAAAGTGGTAAGTATATCAAAGTGATAAGGTTACACAATGGAGGTGAGTACAAGTCATATCAATTTATTGATTTTTGCAAAAATCATGGAATCAAGAAAGAGTTCGCTACTTCCTACACTCCAAAAAAAAAAAGGATTTTCTAAAAGGAAGAATAGGACAATTGCTTAAATGGCAAGAAGAATGTTGAAAGAGAAAAAATTGGATAATTTTTTTGGGCAGAAGCAGTATACACGATAGTGTATCTTCTAAATAGAAGTCCTACAAAAGAGGTTAAAGGAATGACTCCTGAACAAGTATGGTTTGGGCTAAAGCCAAGTGTTGATCACTTCAGAGTATTTCGGTGTGTTTCTTATGCACACATACCAAAAATGAAAAAGGCCTAAGTTAGATGATAAAGGCCTTAAATGCATTTTTATTGGTTATCAAATTGAAAATAAAGCATACAGGTTGTATGATCCAGTAGGGAAAAAACTTGTGATAAGTAGAGATGTGGTATTCAATGAGCTAACATAATATACCAAAGAAAATAAAACAAAAGGAAAAGAGATAGTAATTGATGAGATTGAAGAAGAGGAAAAAGAAGATGAACCTGAATCATCTAATGCAGGAGCAAGGAAATATCAAAAATATAAAAAAAGTTCATAAAAAAATTATCCATCAACTCTTATGTTGGATTCAAATTTTGAAAAAAATGATAACAAGCTCACAAGCAAAAGTGAATTTTGCATTAATGCCTCAAATCATGGAAAATAATGAGCCACAAACATTTGAACAAGCTCAAGAAAAAGAAGAGTGGTTTGAAGAAATGAATAGTGAAATAGAAACAATTGAAATGAATGATACATGGGATTTGGTTCAATTGCCTCCTGGTAAGGAAGTTATTGGTACAAGATGGGTGTACAAAACAAAGTATAAATATGAAGGAAGCATTGATAAGCACAAGGCTAGATTAGAAGCCAAAGGGTATACTTAATAGGAAGGTATTGAATACACTGAAACATATGTACCTATAGCACAAATGGATACTATCAAATTAGTTTTTGCATTAGCAGCTCAGCAGAGTTGGACAATTTATCAAATAGATGTGAAAAGTGATTTCTTGCATGGATATATTGATGAGGAAGTGTATGTTTCACAAACTAAAGGTTTTGAAATACCTTCTAAAGAACGTTATGTTTGCAAATTAAAGAAGGCCTTGTATGGTCTTAAGCATGCACCAAGAGCATGGTGCTCAAGAATAGAATTATACATATAGTAGAAAGTTTTTTCACGAAGTTAGTCAGATCCAAATCTCTATATCGGAAGCTTAGCTAAAGCTAATTTTTCTTTATTTGGAGAGTTTAGAGCAGCCATGATTATTGAGTTTGAAATGAAATATTTGGGATAAATGCACTACTTTCTTGGTATAGAAGTATGGAAAAATAAAGATGAAATATTTGTCTCAGAAAAAATATGCCTCAGATACCCTACAAAAATTTCAGATGCAGAGTTGAAAACTGGTTGCAACACCCATTGAAGTTGGACTTAAATTGTCTACTTTAGATCTGACAAAACTAGTGAATCCCACTCTATATAGATAAATGATTGGAAGCTTGATCTACTTAACTACTACTTGTCCATATATCACATTTGCAACGAGTTTGGTCTCTAGGTTCATTTCAAAGCCTAAGGAAACACATTGGAATTCATCTAAAAGGATTCTTAGAAATGTTAAGGGACATTGAGTTATGGTCTCAAATATCAACATTCAGTGCATAGTAGATTGGTTGGCTATATAGATTCAGATTGGGTAGGTTTTGCAGATGACTTCAATTAGAACTATACTAAGTCTTGTGGCTACAGATGATTTGCATCTTGAATAACTAGATGTCAGGGTACACTTTTAGCATTGGTTATTTAGGATTCTCTTGGAAGTACAAGAATAAACCAACAATACCAGTTTCTACAGTAGAGGCAGAATACAAAGTTGCAACATCAATAGCTTGTCAAGATGTATGGTTGAGAAGACTACTAGAAGACTTACACTAAATTCAGAATGAACCTACCTTGTTGTATTGTGACAACAAGAGTGAAATACAAATGACAAAGAATCTAGTATTTCATAGTAGAACCAAAGTACACATTGAGATACAACATCACTATATCAGGGAATTGGTTCAATAAGGTTTGATTGAAATTGTGTACTTCAGTACAAAAGATCAGATTAGAGATATCTTCATGAAGGCTCTAGCTCATGAAAGCTTACAAAAGCTTAGAGATCTACTTCATGATCCTCCCAAGGCTCATTATGGAGGAGAATGAATACATTAATGCCCATTGGGAAACCTTTCTTACCATTGGAGCAACCTTTCCTGACATTGGGGCAACCTTTCTTGACTGTGTAGTCCCATATTAAATATATATGGTTGTGTATATTTATGTTTGTAATTGATAGTTGAACCTCTTTATTATTGTAGTTGTGTTATTGGTTAATATGGTTGAGTTCCATAATGTCACGTCCCTTTTGATTTTCTATTTAAAGGAGTCCATGCCTCTCATTTTTAAGGCAATTTGGGTTTTTGCATATTTCTTTGTTTTATGATCAGCAGATCATTGATTTAGTTGCCTTAAGAAAATATTGATTTGAAGTGTCCATGAACATACTTTTGCAAAATTAAATTCATGTATATTTTCTCAAAGGTTGATTTGATGCAAGATTGTTTCTTTTGTGGTTGGGTTTCAAGTGGGAGATTGTAAAATGTTAAACCACACAGTCAAGTTTTCCCTCCAAACCTATTGGTTATTCATATTCTAGATAATGGTTGTTTATAAAAGAATGTTGTTGTTGCTGTTGTATTATATGTAATTCAAAAATAAATGATAATAGAAAGGATTACCCCGCTTGATAGTGGACGTAGCTAGTTTATGATGAACCACTATAAATTTGTGTTGTCTTTTTGAATCTCTATCTTAATTTTATTAACCTATTGTCAATTTATAATTAAAATTTCTATCCCCATTAACTACTCTAGTTCAGAATAATTATTGTGGATTCCTAAGTGATATCAAATAGGGCTTAACAATATCTAGCCAATATCATTCACACTTAGATACATTTGGGTCTAGTTTTGTCCATTGATTTGACTGCAATTATATATTTGACATTACAAGCAGATTTACCAAGCTACAACCAAATAACCTTAATTCTTAGTTGGATATAGAATGCCTCCATTGAATATGTTTCAGGTTTTCTATGATTTATATTTTAATAATTTTTCTTCTTGGTTTACCATGGATAAAACAACTAGATTCCATATGGTTTTTGTGTGTGCACTTTCATCCAAGGACTTTCATAAAGATCCTCTAGATAAGACTCTCATATAGTTTTTGTTTTTGTATTACCATGGAGTAAACAACCTGCTTCGCTATGGTTTTTGTGTGTGCGTTCTTCCTTATAAAGTCCTCTAGATGAGACTCAGATGTTTATGGACACAAGGTTGAGGTCTTTTTGAGAACTGAGTGTTCTTTGTGGCTATTTAAAAATATCTTATGTAAAGAAAATATTTATAAATAAATATGTTCTTTGTGGCCATTTAATATTATCCTATGCAAATAAAATACATCTAAATAAATGTATTCTCTGTGACCATTTAATATTTTTATCTTCTGGACATCTCTAAAGTGAAAAATAAAACTGGCTTTGAACTGAGCATCTGCTGCACTCAGTGTAAAAGAGTTTATATTTTATTAAGAACCTAATTTATTTATAAATGAGATAAATAGTTCTAAGCATGAGTTTTTTAAGTCTCATGAAATTTTGATGCAAATTCAGTGATTCTTATCTTATATACAAATGTGATAAATAACAAGTGAGCATGCACATTTTAAGTCTCGTGAAATTTATTATTAACATTTTCTAATACAGTTCTATATATTATTTATCGATATTTTGAAGTGCAATTAGCGATTCATTAGTAATATGAAGAGAGAAAACTGTTAATATAATGATGGATTCAAAACACACAGATAATGAATTCGGTCTGTGGGCATAATGAGATGAAATTGAAGGAGAAATAGCCCGAGGTGAGAAGACAACAATGGCGGATGATAACGATGATGTCAATCATTGCGGATTACTATGATCAACATTCTTAAATTAATCTGAATCCTTGTGGATTATTGGACTACAACACTACAAAATCTAGAATTTGGGATACAAAGTTCTTGATCTCATGTTTTGATAGCGTGGAAACATCTTTTCATAGAAAACAACAAATCGGGGTTGATTGTTACCTTTCAATAATTTTGTCTAATCTTTTTATTGGCGTTTCTTCATTTTTAAAGAGTTGAACATCTTTATAAATCTAAATGTAGATTGGATGTAATGTATTGAATAAGAAAATAAAGTTATTGTCCCTCTTGAAGAGTGAGTGTAGCTATTTGGGTGAACCATTATAAAACCGTGTTTGTGTTTTGTCTCTAAATATTTATTTCTATTTTGATTCTATTTTTAAGTTGGCTTTTTATGTTTAACAATTGGTATCATATATCCGGTAGTGTTCAATCAAGTGGTAGGAGATATTCAAGACTGAGTGGGAGAAATGTCAGTTGAGGGAAAGATCAAAAATAATTATGGTCATTTCTATTAATTATGAAATATGCAAATAGAAGATTAGTTGTATGTATAAGATTTGTAGCGACCATTGTATGGAAAATAAAAGAAACTAGCAGCCATGTTAGATCAAGATTGGGATATTTTAGAGAGAAGAGGACTTGGAGCCATCCAATGATGTTTATTCCCTTCTATAGTGTGTAATATGTTAAAGAAAAATAGAACTACTAATTTGATGAGTGCATTGCGTAAGTGATATGAAAAGCTACTACCATTGAAATAAATTACAACTGATGTTTTGGTGCTTGATTTGGGAGCATCGTTTCATGCCACTCCATGCAAAGAGTTTTCCAAAAACTTACAAATCGGTGAATTTGGTAAGGTTTCTCATTGTGATAATATTACTTATGTTGTTATTGGCAAAGTGAATGTTTTTCTAAAACTGAAAAATGGAAATAGTTGGCTCCTAAAAGTTGAAAGATATATTCCTCATCTTGAAAATAATTTGATTTCAACTAAACAATTGGGTTCTGAAGGGTGTGAAATAAGTTTTGAATCCAATACATGGAAAGTGAAAAAGGGGCCTTGATAATTGCTTGGGGCAGTAGATAGATACCTTGTATGTAGTAGAGAATCATGTTGAAGTGGGAGTTATTCCACAATAAAAAGTGTAAGATAAGAAATTGATGTTTATTTAGAATGTAAGATATAAAATGGTTGGTTATTAAAATGTAAATATGTAAAGGGTAAATATGGGGTTTGATGGATTGTTATGTGTAAGAAAAATAAGATGTCCCTTTTAACTGGATCCAAATTGATTAACCCCAAAGGAAGGATCAATGCATAAATGAATCAATCGATTGGAAATCAGAATAAAGAAGAAGACCTTAAATTCTTTTTTATAGAAGAGAATATGTGATAGATTTAGGAAGATTAAAGACTTTAATTGAAATGGATTGAAAGAAATTACTAACCTTAAAATGCTATATATTTGAAGAATGTTGTTTTCAGGTGCCTGCACTGAATTTATGGAAAATCTGCAACTAGATCTAGAACATAAATGCAGACACGAACAAAAACCAAAAATCATTTTCCGATCTGGCTCAGTTTTGATTTTGACCCAAAAGTCAATGTCACCTTTGACCCGAAAGTTATGATTTCGACCTAGAATCTCCAATTCTGGCCTAGAATAGAATGTCGATTCTAACCCAAAAATGATTGTCACCTTTGACCTAAAAGTTTTGATTCTGACCCAGAATTTCTGATTCTAACCTGACAGAAAATCTATTTTCAGATCCTGAAAGTTTGCCAAAAAGGGTATCTGGATCTGCACTCCAATTCACTGCTCTGAACCTGTCCCTGCAAGAAAAATGGTTTATTTTTTGGGGGGAGGGGTTTTCCTTGGTCAAACCCTGATTTTCTAATTAACCTTAAAATATAATTGAAATTGCATAACTAACAAAGTAAATAAATGAATTCACCTTGCTTGTATAGAAACCCTTGTGGCGGATTCGAATCCGTGGATCCACAAGTGTATATGCGCCAAATGGATGTAGAATGTTGGATGTAGGATGTCTCAAATCAATTTCTTGTAGATCTTCAACACCAATCTTGAATGGATCTTGGAATAGGAAGAGGCTTGGAGGAATGTGGATGGAGAAATCTTTAACAAGAGGGCTCCATAGAGCTTGAATCCTTCAATGGCTACAAATGGATCTCCTTGATGAGTTGAGTGCTTGAATTCTTGGATTATTGAGAGTAGATGAATGCTTCAATTGATAGATGAATTCTTCAATTGATATTTAGCTTGTTTCAAATCTTTTTTCTTAGCTTGTCGTTCACACTTAGATTTCACTTTTCAAGTCTTAGATGGTTCATCATTATGCTTCAAGTCTTTTGTTCATAGTTAGAGAAAATGAGAGGAGAAGGCTTCCTTATATATGAATCTAGGGAAAAATATTCTAGAGAGGCCTACATAGGAGAATTAAATTCTAATTAGACCTATATCCCTAGAAGTGGACCTATATTAAATATAATTTAAGAATCATTGCTCCGAAGACCGAAACAGCCGACCTGAAAGAAGGAATTAAATCTTTCTGAAGCCTGACATCCAGAAACCCCAAAATCATGAAATATGGACCTTGGGTCAGAAAAAGGTCAATTCTAACCTAGGTCAAGGTCAAGGGCAACCTTGACCTAGAAAGGTTGATTTTGACCCTAAGGTCAAAAATATCAGTTTGCAGTTTAGTGTGCCAAAAATAGGCTGGAGAAAAGTGGGAAATAGGGTAGAATAGGGGAAAAATCTAGATCCAAGTCAGAGACCCATTCAAGGTGCTTGACATGACCCAAAACCACTTACTCAAAAGACTAAACCAGTCTATAATGGAAGTGCTTCCATTTTCTGATTATACATTTAGCCCCCACTTTAGCAAGAGTATGGACTCAATGCAAACTCTTGGTGAAGGAGATCGTGAAGAAAAGATAATCTTATTGAAATCAAAAGGGAGAAAGGAATCATCAAGCCCTAGGGACTTAAGTCTTTATCAACCATAAGATCACAATAAGAGAGACATCACCAGTTAAATAAAGAGAGAGAGAAGGTGTGATTACCTCGCCCAATGAGAACTTATGTCCCATTGTGAACCACACAAGGAAATAGTGCAACTGGAAAGATGGAGTTGAATCGCCTAGTGAATGTTACTACTCACTATTCAACCCATCAAGGAGATCTGATCTTAAGGACAACATTGTAAATTGAACCTCAAGGGAACAAGAGACCCATATAAATTTTAATTGGAGGGATCAAGAGGTCCTATAAGGTAAAAATCTATGCTTTAAGGATTAGTCTTTAATCCCTAAGGGAAAAAGTTTTAAGTTTGAAAATATTTTGAAAGTGCGTGTGTGCAAAAAGTGAGTAGAGTGTATGCCCCCACATTAAAGTGATTTCTAACACTTTAACACAACCAATGCATTTAACAAAAACAAAAACAACTCTATTGATTAAGTTTCCACTACGAGATGCCCCCAAACAAAGACAAATCAAGGGAAATACCACATAAACATAAAAAGAATACAAAAGGGATCTACCTACTGTGGGGTCAATGTGATCATAATATAATATGTATATATAGATATGATATTATTAAAAATGAATTGACATCATTCCCCAAAGAAAGTAGAGCTACAATCACAATGGAGGAAAGAAAACTCAATATTTAAGAAGAAGAGTCTTTTTGGACCACAACATGGAGACCAAAAAGAATCAGTGCTGCTATGTCACAGATCCAAGCGGACTACACAAGGAAAACATTTACGAACAATAGAACAAGTACAACATAACATGAAAACAACATATAGCAGAGTAAAGATACATATAGAGGAATTGTATGACAGGTTTAATTCCTTTATCACCTTGCACCAACAAAGTAACATGGGTCGTATAAAATAATCTAACAAACATTTAGCAAACATATTATGGGATAAGCACAATACAATAGGAAACACAAAAAGAACTACAATGAAGGACAATTTAATCAAACGCATCACCTACTCTCCCTATCTCAGTTTATATCATTTAAGGAAGGTGGGAAACTTGCAAGAGGGACTATATCCAATAAAGTAGGAATAATATCCAGTTCCAAACAAGGATCCTCTTGAGAATCGCAATGTTCGATACTAGGTGTAATTATAAATTGAGTTGAAAGCATATGAGGTAAATCAATATCAAGATCGATGGTCTCATATTCATCACTAGGATCAATAGGATCATCAAGAGTATCCTCCTCATAAAGATTAATTAAAATGGGATCTAAGATGCAAATAGAATCATCATAATAATTCATCTTAACATCATTATGAACATTAACTTCCTCCAACACATCAAGCCTAGGTTTGTCAAAAGAAGGTAAATAATTTAGAAGAAGAGAGGCATGGGCCCTAGAATTAGCCCTACGCTTCTTACAATGTTCATTAGAAGATTTGTTATGCTTCACCTTGGTTGACACATGTTGAGGACTAGGAGGGATGACAACTGGTTCCTTCATAGGATTTATAGGAGGATTGGTAAGATTCACAGTAGGATGAGAAGAGACACTAGGAGGTTGAGTAATAGAGTTAGAAATAATGGATAAAGGATGTATAGAAGGAGTGGGAAAAATACCATGGTTAAGATCTATCTGAGGTATGCTTAACTCGATAATCTTGCGATGTTTATAGGCTTGATATGAATGAAAAAGGTTATCAAGGTGAGGAGGACATGAATTAGGTAATGAAGGCCAAAATAAATCAAGAGTAGCACAATCTCTAGGTATAGAAGGTTGATACAAACTATGATTAATCATTTTCACTTCTCCATTATGAATGAACTTAATACACTTATGAATAGGAGAAGCAACAAGATGCATGGTAGTTATCCAAGGAAAACCAAATTTGACTTGAAACTGATCAGAAGTAGGAATGACAATGAAGGTAGTATCTATAACTTTAAAACAAAGTTCAATAGTCAAGTTAATAGAACCAAGTGAGGGATAGATAAAACCATTACAATTTTGGATCCATGCATCAGATGTATCGTAACAATCACGTTGTAGGTTTTTAATAAAAAAAGTTTTCCTCAGTAATGAAATTTATTAAATATGTGGGATCAACAAGACAACCACGCATAGGTATCTTTGAAATCCTAGCATAAATATAAAGGGGACCATCGGGAGCCTTAATAGTCTCAAAATCATCAAAGGTAATTGAGAGTTCCCCAGGTCATTTATCCTTAGTTTGTTTCTGAGGTTTAGGTGGAACTTGAAGTTTAAGTGGAGGTGAAGGATCTTGAATAGTAGGTTGAGATGAAACAGCGTACTCCACATGATTAACAATGTGATTGAGATTATCCATATTTGAATCATAAACAATATCCATGAAAGATGGTTGAGCGATGGTATTAGTAACATGTATAGGTAAAGGATTTGTATAGATTTGAAGGTTTTGGTTAGGAGGACAGATAGAATTGTTCCCATTACCATAAAAATTATCAACGGATAAAGCATTAGAATCAATTAAGTCTTGAACCTTGTGCTTTAGAGAATAATATTTTTGAGTATCATGGCCATTTTATCGATGATGTTGACAAAAAGATTTAGAATCAAAATATTTTGATGTTATCGTGGTAGGGAGAAGAGGTCAAATAGGAGGAAAGGTAATCATATTAGCACTTAACAACCCACTCATAATAGAATGTAAAGATTCATAGAGAGGATTAAACGTATGATTCATACACAAAGCAATGGATGTAGAAGTGGCATTGTTTGATGCAACAACAACTTGATCAGCGACTGCATTCATCTGTTTATTAATCTTGACATAGTTGTTAGGTTTTTGAAACTTATTATGATTAGGAGAAGTGTCACTCTTATCAACTAGAACAAGAGCCATTATAGTGTTCCTCTCAAATTGACTCACTTATAATTGATAATGATGAAGTGTTGCACAAAGTTGTTGAAAAGAGTTAAATTTAGTAAGAAAAATCTTATCTCTAATATCCTTCTGTAAATTTGAAATAAACATATGTTGAATATCAATATGAGGAGAATGATAAGAAATCTGAGCATACAAATGTTTAAATCTACCAATAAAATCAGTCAATTTTTCCTTAATGTTTTGTTTACAATGCATTAAATCAGTTAGGAAAACTTGTAGACCAATGTTATTTTGAAATTGTTGGATGAGGGTATTAGCAAGTTTAGGAAAAGAATCAATAGAATGAGGAGGGTAAAGAACAATACCATTGCAAGGCTTTATCATGAAAAGTTCTAGCAAACAACTTAGCTAAAGTCCTATGGTCATGAGCATAATCACTACAAAGGATTTGAAATGTTTTAACATGGGTAACATGGTCTCCCTTACCATTGTAATTCTCAAGATGAGACATATCAGCTTGCTGAGGGACAATAGCATGAATAATGTCTAAGGATAAAGGACTACCCATGTCACATGTTGGAATGCTAAACTTGGATTGGGTTAAGGATGCAAGTTGTTGTTGTAAAGATGACATAGTTTGAGCCAAACTAATGATTGTGGAATCATTAGAAGAAATAGGTGCCATAGAAACATTAGGAACACTAGGAAAAGTGTAGGAAGTAGTAGGAATGGAAGACACAACCGGTGGAACACTTGGAACCACAGTTGGAAGGGGATTGGAATAAGTAAAAGGAACACTATGGTAAGAAGACTATGAGGTAGGTAGAGACACCGGTGGAACACTCACAAGAAAAGATGAAATTGGAAGAGATGTAGTCATTAAAGGAGGAGTGTAAGTAGGAATGCTAGGTAAAGGAACACAAGAAGGTTCCCCATTAGTAATAGGAGGAGAGAATCCTAGATCTTGAGCCTCTTGAGCTAAATTGTTAACATTCAAATTCACAAGATGCATATACATATATACACATACATGCACA
>MU225293.1:2358263-2374624 GCA_018584345.1 Thuja plicata | reverse complement strand
AAGTCAAGCTTGAGAAAGTGGACTTTCTCAAGTGGGTTGAGTTGTTAAACATTCCTTAATGGAATGTGACAACATTAGGAGGTGGGTTAGGATAGAAATTAGGATTAGGATTAGATTAGCATGGGGGAAATAGGTTGGGATGGGTTAGAAACCAGGGTAGAAGTGGTTGGGATAGGTTAGGTTGGGGTTTAAGGGAATATTAATAAATGGATTAAACTTATTTAATTCATTTAAAAATACAAGAATTAATTATTTAAACAATGAAATTGCTTTTTAATAATTAGGGGACTATAGCCATTTTAATTAAATAGGCTAGGGGAATGGGTTATCTGCAAGTGGGTAATTGATTTAGGGATCTATTTAATTCCTTTATAATTAAATACTATAGCCATATTTGATTTTGATTTGATTTAATTGGTTTGAATTGATTTAAATTGTTTGGCTATAATAGTTAATATAATTTAGTGAAAAAAATCACCTAGGACATTAAATTGATTTGAAAAATTATGCCAAGAAGTAACAGGGTTGTCTGGACATAATCAAGGGTATGATCACACTTAGGGAAAATAGGGTCTATAGTTAGAACAGACCAAATTTAGGTGGTTAAATTTGCCCCTCTTTGAATTTATGCGCGAGCAACATATTGATTCAAAGAAAGTTTTTAGATTTTGACTTGAGAAAGATTGAGAATCTCGTTCTTGGTTGTCGAATGAAATGCTGATGAGATCAGTCTTGCACTCGATCAAACAAAACTAATAGAATTGATTTTGAACTTGGTTGTCATCCAAAGATCAATAAAAGATTTTAAAAATACCAATTCTAAACTTGGTTGTCGTCCAAAAATTGATAATACTGATTCTAAACTTGGTTGTCATCCGAAATTCAGTAAGAAGTTGTCAGGAGCTTAATAAAAATCTTCTAAAAATGAGAAAACATAAGATATCTAGCTCATGAGAACCAAAGCTTTCTATCCAACAGTTCCGACTTAGTCAAGGAAATTGTTATGCCCCTAGTTTGCTTGATAACGAAGCCATTTTGATGCTATTTTGAGCAAAATTTTATTTGATGATAGTGTGATCATGCCCCCTCGGGAATGAAATTGAAGGAAAATAAATAAATCCCTCTGTTGAAAATAACAGAACACTTTCAGGAAGCGAAAGGGCAAGAAAGAGTGAAGTAGAAGACGATGTGTTTAAAAATCAACACATGATTATCAAGTTAATTATGTGAAAATATGAGTGATAATGCTGATAAAATGATTTTTAGACCAAGTTGTATGATAAAATGTGCATTATGGACCAATGTGATGAATAAATGGAGCAAACCCATAAGTTTTGAAACTATTGCAAAATGTACACGGTGCTGCTGAAAACATTGCGGATACCTTCAATTTGGTTCCCGATTGAGTATAAATGAATTTATATTTTTTCGGGAGGAGTTTCAGAAACTGTAAATGGCCCAAAAGACCCATATAAGCTACCAAAAGTACCATTTCACTATTCATTTTTACGTTCCTCCATAGAGATTTAGAGAGCTCTGTAGCAAATATGGTAGTCCCTGTGAGGAAGCACTTATTCGAGATGAGCCATCGACATTAGCGACCAGCCGATTACCCATCGCCGGTAAGTATCTGATAAGCTACCCTGTGAATTTTAAGATCACATCCGGTCAATCCCGACTCGCATCTGGATTTTCCCGGGTCGTAACCAGTTTTTCCATATTTCTGCGTCGCATCCGGGTTTTCCTGGATCGCATCCTGTTTGAGCATTTTTCTTTGTTTTAATTTAAAATCCATCAGGGGATCATATCCCGTATTTCAGGGATCATACCCCACATTTAGGATTGCATCCCATTTTTTCAGGATCGCATCCCGTATACACAATCGCATCCTATATTTCTAAGATTGTATCATGTAGAAGACTTAGATTTTTAATTTGCTTTGATCTGTTTGCATCCTGTGAACTTGAAATGACTTAGCGGAGTAGGATTCTACCCCTTATCGTAGATAGTTTCTGATGTTTGATTGTTGTGTCCAAAATCAGGCCCAGTTTGAGGTAGTCACCTTTCACGGCACTTATCTTGTGCATGTTCTTGCATTGTCTGGCCTTTTGTCAGATGATGAGTAGACCATTGTGGTGTGATGTAGACTACGTTCCTTGATAGGTTTACCCGAGATTGGGGCAAACCAAGGGTTGTTGACTACTCTGGCTGAGAGGTGGCATTATGAGAACATCACCTTCCACTTACCTACAGGCGAGATTATTGTGACTCCAGAGGATGTTTGGAGGATACTTCGCATACCCATGGTTGGACATGAGGTATTATTCAAGTCTAGCGTTGATGTGACAATTGGTACGGTGCGCAGATTCTTCTAGGATGACACCATTGACCGCAAATACATGTCATGGGATTATATGGTCGATCACTATGATCGATTAGCTGTGTACTTACCAGGCTTGGTAGGCAGCATCCTCATGCTGGATAGAGGATAGCATGGATTCCTGGTGGGCTGGGTGAGCATGGTGGAGCATATGATCGCCCACTGTCGTCAATTTTCTTGGGGGAGCTATATTCTAGCTTATATATAGAGAGAGCTTCATGAGATTGTATATCACCACACCCGCAGTATGACTGTGGGGATCCTTATTATTCAAGTTTGGGCCTGGGAGCACATCCCTATGACATGGCCAATTGTTGATAGGTAGAGGGCATCTGAGCAGCCCTATGTGTATATGTATGCAGGCCTCTTACAGCAGCCCCATCTAGGCAAGGTTGAGTATTGGCATTGATTATTTGATGATATGAAAGAGGTTGTGTGACGACCATACCTAGACTATGAGGTATGGACTTTTGATGTGCAATAGGTTCCCTTCTTGTGTCAGAGCAGATATCTGATTAGGCACACAAGATACATTATAGAGTGCTTCCTGATCACCAGGGTTTTGAGACAGTATGGCCGTTGACAGGGCCGCACAGAGGATGTGGCAGTGTATGCTCGTATCAGAGATGAGGCATCTGATTGCGGTGCATAGCTAACGTATGAGACTACATCACAGGAGATTCGAGACATGGTGGCTATAGACTGGGACCTTCGCCTAGATGTTGAGGATGCCAGAGTTTTAGATGGGTACATTGCAGAGATGCTCCAATATCCCTTTCCACGCTTTACAGTGCCTGAGGAGATCATTCCTCGTATAGAGTAGCATCTAGATGATGATATTGATAACTGACCTATTAGGGGCAGAGTGGGTAGAGACAGAGCTCCTGGGAGACATGGGGGGCATGATGGTGGTAGAGATGGTAGGCACCCCCCCAGATGATGGACCTGATGGAGATGACTGGGGTGGTGGTGGAGAGGCAGTTGGTATAGGTGGTCTGAGCAACAATGGGCAGGGCAGACGACAGAGATATAGATTTGTGGCCCCACAGAGAGATACTGGCCCATTACTTACCCCAGAGCAGCAGAGATAGTGGCAATAAAGAGTTTAGGAGCAGGATCCTTGTAGACATGGGGACCATCTATCTAGATGTTAGTAGGAGAGGGAGCATCTCTGAGCCCAAATCACATCATTGGAGGCTAGGGTTACTACTACTGATGCTCTTTTAGCTGACAGGGACAAACAACTTGAGTAGCTGAGAGCCGAGAGAGATACACAGGTAGAGATGCTCAGAGCAGAGAGAGATGCTCAGGCACGGACAATAGTCCATTAGGGACAGAGGGGGACATATTATTATGCCTTGTATCACATAGCAGTGTCAGAGGGTCAGAGAGCACCTTCCTTTTCTTGTGTAGCTCAGCAGTCTGAGGGGGTAGGCTAGAGTTGATATTGTTATATCATTTTGTTCATTTTGAGATCATACATGTATATATGGATCCTGCTGAGATCCCCCTTTTTGTATATTACATTCATTCATACATATATCTAATCTACTTTTGGCATAAGAATATTCTTTATGCTCACTGAGACACTGCATGCTTTCTAATACACTTTATGATTTCTAATACTCGTTATGCTTTGATGTGTACCATGTTTATGATGATATATATCTGACATAGTTTCTGGATTCTGACATGTTTCATGTGGTAAATGTATCTGTTTTTCTTTCCATAGATGGGGTAAATGTATCTTTTTCACATGTGATGATATCTAGATCTCTTGATGAGTTAGTTTATAGATGATAACATCATTTGATATATGTGGATGTGATGAGTATATTACTGATATAAATATGTTGTTTAAAATGATACTAATGTGAAAATGCAAATGTATGCTCTTTTTGATTTTCCAGTTTATATGAAACAGATGTATGAATGCACTTAGGATGTAGAAGTAAAAATGCAATACATAGATGCTTTATTTTTGTATTTCCCAGTTTCTTCTTTTCAAATGAATGTAAAAATGTATGTTATGGATGTGCAACAATATTTAATATCAATAATATAGATGAGGTAATCAACTTGATATTTAGAAGAAGATAGAAACTAGTTTTGAGTTTAAATTTCCTTATGTTGTTATTGCTGTCATAAACGCATCAGGCAATCTTTAAATGCAGCTATATGAAAACTCTTAGGACTTGTCACTAATTTAGCAAATTTTGCAACATTTTTATCATCATTGGGCACTTTTCGAACGGATTCCATCAGATAGTACAATCATCACTAATACCCACTGATATTATGATAATATGAATACTATATTTTATTGAAATGTCGGAAATAGACTTAGGTACCAAGGCATAGAAGCCAGGATAACAAAATAGTCACCTTCCTTTTAATATACCAGATTCTGATTAAGGCAAGATATTGGACCCGTAATGACCTTGAAAATTCATATCCTTGGGTACATTATGATTCGTATACCTGAATGAAAATCTGGATTAGAAAACATACAAGGAAATGTTGTCAAACTCACCGTAGTTTACACATAATGAAGATCGAGATATATACGGCTATCCACCCACAGTGGCAGCTCTTACCATAAACATCCAAGCTAGGTGAAATTTATAGGATCATTTGAAACAATCACCATACATAGAAAATCAAGAAAACATTATGCCTCCAATCCTCGTGACTCTTTGTCTTTGGGTAGACATCATTGAGTAACTAAGAAGACATAATAAATTATCAATTGTGAATCAATCCAATAAAATTTATAATTACTTAGATTCCCCTAGTTGAAAACATCAGCAAGACATTAAAGAATCATAATCAAACCATTATCAAACTATGCATTTAAGTAGTACCTGTTCATTCATCTGTCAAACACAGTAAAGATTCATCAATCAGAAAACTGTAATACTAGAAATATGGTGTTCCATGTCTATGCATTGATAGGATCATCCATTCATGTTTGTGACCCAATACGACTTTGTAGGAATGTTGTTAATGTCATGTCCCATGTTTTGAAAAGACACCCTTGTTTGGAAAGTGGCATTTGTTTTTTATGTTTTGAAAAATATTGTGTCCATGAGACAAACCATCCTAGAGCAACCTAGCAACCACAACTGACTACCCCAACAAGAGATGCCCCCAGTGCAGAATGACTTATTCCTAAGATGTAAAGATAGACAAATCCCAAGCGAGGATAAGATAGTCATGTAGGAAATGAAGTCAGCGTATGAGAACAGGAAAAATTTATGAAGGCCTAGTATCAATAGTGTATTGATAGATGGAGCACAGAACACAAGTGACGCCTGATTGCCAAGCTTTCACCACTTGGCAAGACATTTTTCTTTCTTTTTGCTACAAAGATGCCTATTTTACCAGGTGCTCATCAAGGCACTTTTTCTCTTTTTCAATTTTTTTGCTATTTTTGCTTTTTTGAATGTTTTTGTAGTATCAAGGCGCCTGTTTACCAGGTTTTTGCCAAGGATACCCTTTTCTGTAGTAAATTTTCCACTATTTTTGGATTTCTTTAGAATCAATTTTTTGAATGTTTTTGGTATTTTGTAAGAACTTTTTGATGTATAGGCTCTGCTAGCCAAACATTAAGTGTAGAACCACTTCAAATGTAGACTATTGATAGGACCTGGAAGAACGTCCCCCTTAGGTGGAGCTAACTGATAAGCTCCAGTTCCAAAGGTAGCAGTGATAACATAAGGTCCTAGCTAGTTAGGTTCAAATTTTCCCTTTTTCTCCCTATTGGGCTCGTTCTTAGGATTCTCCTTGAGGACAAGATCTCCTACTTCAAATTTGCTTGGCTTGACCTTCTTGTTGTAACATTTGGACATCCGTGCTTGGTATACTTTAAGGTGATCAAGCGCTTGTTGTCTACGCTCATCTAGTAGGTCCAGATAATTTATCTGATCAATGTGGTACTGCTCATCAGTAACCAGTCCTTGTAAAGATATCTTCAAAGATGGGATTTAAACCTCAATAGGTAGTACTGCTTTAGCACCATAGAGTAGAGAAAATGGCGTGGCTCCAGTTGGTGTTTGGATGCTTGTTCTGTAGGCCCATAGTGAAAGATTTATTTGTAAGTGCTAGTCTCTGCCAGACTTGCTCATAGTTCTGTGTAGGATTTTGAGAATATTTTTGTTTGATGCCTTAGCCTGTCCATTACCTTGAGGATAATAGACTGAGGAGCAATGTTGAGTGATATGAAACTGTTCATAGAGGTCATCAATGTCTTGATTTTTAAATTGCCCCCCATTGTCTGTCACAATTGAAGAGGGTATCCCATAGCTACAAATAATGTAGTTTAGAATAAACATAGCTACCTATTTGCCAGTGGCTTTGATTAGCGGCATGGCTTCGACCCACTTTGTGAAATACTCAGTGGTCATAATGATAAACTTATGCCCATTTGAAGAGTAGGGATATATTTGTCCAACCAAGTCAAAGGCCCATTGCTGAAATGGCCAATGTGTTATGAAAGGTATAAGTTCTCTGGGAGGAGCATGGATAAAGTTTCCATGTGTCTGGCATTTAAGACATGCTTTTGAAAATTGAATAGAATCTTTCTCCATGGTAGACCAATAATAGCCTATTCTGAGCAGTTTCTTGGCTAATGAAAATTCATTCGAGTGTGACCCACATACACCTTCATGGACATCTTTTAAAGCAAGATCAGACTCTTCAAGTTCTAAACACCGAAGAAGTGTTCCGTCGAGACCACGTCGATATAGATTGTTAGTTATGAGTACGTAACGTGATGTTGTCCTAATCAAGGAATGTTTCTTATTTCGGGACAGATTGGTGGAAATGGTTTGGTCTGAAAGGTATGTAATGATACTGGCATATCGAGATTGATTTGGCATATTTAAGGCACAAATTAGTTGGTATTCAGGGTTAGAAAAGGTAGGATGGGATATTTCTTCCACCAAGAAGTCATAGTGGAATTGATGTTTCTCTAGTTGTAACATGGATGCCAAGGTAGCCATAGCATCCACAACTTTATTTTTAGATGTTGGTATTTGTTGAAATGTGACGAAGGCAAAGTAATTCTTCAGATCATCAACCAGTTGCTTATAGGGCATCAACTTCTCATCTTTCATTTTATACTCCCTATTGACTTGATTGATAATTAGTTAGGAGTCACCATACACGTGTAACTCAATGACCTTCCATTTCATAGTGATCTTGAGGCCATTGACCAATGCTTCATACTCTGAGATTTTTTTGGTGCACAAAAACATCAACTTATAAGACTTGGGGATCTTGTATCCTTGTGAAGTTATGAAGAGAACTCCTACTCTAGACCCTTGTTGAGTGAATGTTCCATCAAAGTACATCTGCGAGATGCATGATTGTCTCATCAGGGAATTCAATTCATAGAGGTTCATTGTCTTGAAGTGGTGAATTTGCAAATTGGTATGCAAGTACCTATCCTTTGATAGCCCTCTGTTCTACATATTCAATGTTAAACTCACTTAGAATCAGGACCCATTTTGCCAAACATCCTGTTAATGCTGTCCTGCTCAAAAGATACTTTAGAGGATCAATCTTAGCAATGAGCTTCACTGTATGAGAAAGCATGTAGTGCCTCAATTTTTGTGATGCAAAGATGACTGCTAAGTATGCATTTTCTATGATACTATAATTGAGCTCATAAGTGATGAGTGTCCTACTGATACAGTAGATGGCTCATTCTTTCTTTGTTTCATCCTCTTGCGCCAGTAGTACTCCTAGGGATGTAGTTGTAGCTGAAATGTACAGGAGTAAGGGCTTTCCATGAATAGGCAAAATAAGTATAGGTGGAGCAGCTAGATACCCTTTCAATTCTCAGAAGTTTGTTTCACAATGTTCATCCCATTTGAAGGTAACCCCTTTATGTAGTAGCTTGGTAAAGGGTTGTGCCCTATCTGCAAGTTGAGACATGAACCTCCTTATGGACTGGAGCCTTCCTTGTAGCATTCTCATTTGACTGATATTACGTGGAGGAGCCATCTCTAGAATAGCCTTTTCTTTAGCAGGATCAACCTCAATTCCCTTTGTTGAAACAATGAATCCTAGGAGCTTTCGTGATTGGACCCCAAAAGAACATTTCTTTGGGTTGAGCCTTAGTTGGAACTAGTCCATTTGGTCCAATATTTTTTGGAGGTCAGCAATGTGAGTACCTCATTCTTTAGATATGGCCAATGTATCATCGACATAGTCTTCCATGTTTTTGTGCATGTCATGGAATATTGTTGTCATGGCTCTTTGATATGTGGCACTTGCATTATTTAACCTGAAAGGCATGACTCCAGTAAAAGGTCCCACATGCGTTTGTGTATGTGGTTTTCTCTTGATCTTCAGTGGTGATCTTAATTTGGTTGTAGCTGGAGAATCTATCCATTAATGAATACATCTAGTAACCAGCTGTAAGATCTATGATCATGTCAATATTTGGTAGAGGGAAGTGATCCTTCAGACATGCTTTGTTGAGGTCTCTGAAGTCCATATAGATCCTAATAGATTTATCAGTTTTAGAAATGGGAACCACATTGGATATCCATGCTGCATAGGAAATGACTCGAATGAAGCCATCTTTTAATAACTTCTCTAGCTCTACTTTCACCAATAATGCAACATGGGGGTGCATCTTTCTAAGCTTTTGTTTGATAGGCTTGATCCCGGGAGCTATAGATAAATGGTGCATGATAAGATTAGGATCTAGCCCAGAAATATCAGTGTAGGACCATGCAAAGTTGATCTTTTTCTCCTTCAGGAACTCTGTGAACTGTACTATTTCTTCTTCTCATAGAGATTGTGCAAGATGAACTATTTAAGGATTTGCATCATTGCCCAAGTTTACTAGCTGTGTTGGTTCGATTGATACTGAAGATTTTTCCTGAAAGTGTTCAGGGAGGATATCAAGAGTCTCATCCTTTGGTGCCTCAGAGAGGTTTTCACTATTGGATATGTATTTTTTTTTTACTATTTTGGGATCTGATATTGCCATAGAGTGGTTTTCACCATTAGTCCACTTTTTATTTTTAGTTTTCAGTTTGTGACTATGAAACTTGATATACCCATGTGACATGTTCTCACTCCTTACATTGGTGGAAGAAGGGTAAGATTCACAAGCATTGAGATAACAAGCCAGGGAGTGGTCATTGGAAAATTCAAGGATAGTAGGATCTGTTTCGGTCCAATCAATTAGATCTAGAAGAACCAATTTTAGGGAGTCAGATTCTAGGAAGGACAACATCGTGTTGGTACCAAGACTACTAACTAACATGATGTGATCTGTTAAGTTAATTTCTTTGATATTTAGATCAATAAGAGTGAGATTGTCATTAAAAGGGTCATTGTTAGTTATATATGGATCGAACTCTAACAACTCATCAGCGGAAATCTCATCATCATCCCTCTGTAAAAGGAGGCTTCTTGCTTGTAGCCTATGAAATTCCTCTAGAGTTATGTATTTTCCAGTGTCTTCATCAATGATTAGGGGAAGGAACTCTTCTTCTACTTCAGGAGGATCAACATCGTTAAAAGCAGTGTCAGGTCGTCTACTAGGAGCCGCAGGAGCTCCAAACATGTGAATTTTATCTATTCCAATCTCTTCAGAAGCAATAGATAGCCAATCGCATTCATAGTCATGAGAGTCCATGACATCATCATCAGATCTGTTTAAGTATTCAACAATGGTTATTTGATGGACTCGATTAGCTACCTGGAGATTAAAGTGAGGTAGATCAAGGACATGTGAAATAGTGACCAATTTCCCCCAGTTAGGATGTAAATTCTGGGGCCGGGGGACATCTTGAGTGATTGTTGCTATTGTGTCCCCTACCTCTTTAATGGGAGGTTGTGCTAGTAAAGGAGTGTGAAGATCTTGTGGTACCTCAAAGCTAGGTACATAGCATTCTCCTTGATATTTTGGATTCTCTGCACCAATATGTAGCAATCTCTCATAAGGCCATGGTTCCAATACTATCTCATCTATTTTATCACTCCCTGTTTCTGAAGGTGGAATATTTTTCGAAGCAGTTTGATTATATTTAGTATTAAACCCCAATCCTGTTTATCTCTGTTGAGGCGCAACTCCATGGGTATAGGTTCAACAATCCCTCATCCTATGTCATTTAGAGGTCCTTTTCCTCTGTAACCCATTTGCGTGAGGAAATCATATCCCTTTCCATATTCTTCTAGAGATATTTTCACATGTTTGACCTTAGATTCCACTGGTTCACCTTTGTAAATCCAATCCAAGACCGCCTGTTCTTTTGTGCTGTCTGAGGAAGATGTGGATGCCTTTATCATGCCAGTTTCCTTGTGTACCTCTGGTTCTTTTAATGCTTGAGGTGTTAAGTTTGATGAAGGTTTTCCATAGGATCTAGGTGACACTGGAAGTTGTGTCAAGGAGGGAGTTAAATCCAGCTTGTACTCTCCCATACAAGTCTCTTCAAGTTTCAATGTCTTGCTAAAACTCTTCATAACCATGTCCTTGGTAGTTTCAGGAGTAACTACATCCATAGCCTCTTTTTTGTGTGGGATCATGCTACCTACTTTAATGTTGTTGCAAGTGTAGTTGGCATCGGTAGGAATTGTCATTTCCACCCCATTATGTGGGAACTTGATGCATTGGTGATAAGTGGATGGTACAACTTGCATCTTGTGAATCCATGGTGTGCCTAGTAGAATATTGTAGGCCAGGGGTAAATCTAGAACTTGACATATGACATCCCTCTCAATTGGCCCAACTCCAATGGGTAGACAAATAATACCTCTGGAGGATCTTTCTTCCTCATCATAAGCTTTGATAGTTATCTTGTTTTGATTGTCAATTGTTTGCTCTGAGAGACCCAGTCTCCTAACAAGATCCAATGAACAGATATTCAATACTACACCTCCATCTATCAATACATGTCTAACATGGGATTTATGAATAAGAACTTCAATATGGAGGGGTTGGTTGTGTGGATGGCTCAATGACTCGTCGTCCTCTTTAGAAAAGGAGAGGTAGTGTGGCGCTGAGATGTGATTGACCATTGCTTGAAATTTGTCTATATATATATCTTTGGGAATGTTAGCAGCATGTAGGGCTTGTTCTAGGATTTCCCTATGTACCGTGGATATCTTGAGCAATTCGAAGATGGAAATTTTGGTAGCGGTTCGTTGCAATATGTCTACCAAGTCATATTTCTCCCCATGGATAGTGACCACCTATTTTTCTGTTGGTTTAGTGATAGTTATGATAGGAACCTTAGATGTTGACATTGATGTCAGTTTTGGAGGTCCTTTTATTGTAACCTGAGCTTGACTCCTTGTTATAGCATTTGAGGAGGATGAAGCACCTTTGATTGTGATCACATTAATGGATTCAGTTTTAATATCAAGCATATTGATCACATTGTCATGTTTGGAATAGGTGTAGTTTACCTCATTACCCTTCCCTTTGGAAGTTTCTCCCTGATTGTAATTAGGAAATGGTTTATTGAATGTCATGTGGTCTTCATTGGTAGTATGTCCATCAACTTTGATCTTACCTCCTTCGATGAGGTCCTAGATAACATGCTTTAGTTTAAGGCAATTTTTAGTCTTATGTCCCTTGTTTTTATGGAAAACACAATAGGAATTATCATCCCACCATCGGGGTTTGAACATTGGTTCCCATGATTTAGAATTGGGAATTGTAAGAACTTTGTTATCCACCATTGTCTTCAAAATAGTCTCAAGAGGTTCCCCCTAGGGAGTAAATGTTCTTTGGGGTTTTGAATTCTAAGTTCATTCTTTACTGTTATCATTGTTCATTTTAGGAATTGGAGGTGTTATCTTAGCATCTTTTCTTGCTTGCATGCCATTAGTGAGATTGAATGCCTCTGGTTTAGGATTTATGATAGAGGCGTTAACCACTCTATCATTAACAACATTTTTGTTTTGTTTCCACCATTTAGACTTGGAATTGGAGTTGTTTCCTTTGATTTCAATTTGAAGTGTGATCTCTCCCCTTTTGACCACATGACTTCTTCAATGCAGAGGGAATTTTTAATCATCCTATCGAAGCTAGGAGAGTCTTGCATTTTTAGAGCATAGCTTAAATCATGCACTAGATTATTGATGAAGATCTCCATTTTCTCCATTTCGGGAATGACCCTTGAATATTGTGCAAAAATATTCCTTCGTCTTTGTAGGAAGTGTGTGAATGATTCTCTGGTTTTCTGTTTGGTATTGCATAGGCCCATCATAGTTACGTCATACTAGATGTTGTAGGAATAATGTTGGATGAACCGTTGCATCAACTCCTTGAATTTTTTGACTTTGGGGTTTAATTTTGAAAACCACTCCATGGCATTACCTCCTAGACTTCCTTGAAATAGTCGCATGAGGTAAGTGGGTTCATGCATGTACTCAATGCTTAGAGCACAAAATTCTCTGACGTGGTCATGTCGGTCAGTTTCTCCCATGTACTTGTCATACTTTGGCCTTGCCACATTTGGAGGAAATGGTACCATAGTGATACTCTTGTCGAAAGGAAATGAAAAAATGGTGTCCAAAGACTATTTCATTTTAGGTATCTCCTTCTCTTGTTTGAGGTTGGTGAGCTCCATTTGCATTAGATTGAGCTGTTTGGTGAGAATAGATATTGGGTTTGGTACCTCCTTTTCTTGAGATTTTCCACATTATAATCCTTGGGTAATTTGACACCTGTGGATGCCAGATGGAGGAAGTACTTTTCTTTATCATCACTAATTATCCGTTCTAAGAGCTTGTGGATCCTTTTACTTTGTTTGAGTTTTTCATACTCATCTTTAGGGATCTCCTCTTCACTGTCTGGTCCAAATTGATTATGTTCAAACCTAGGCCTTTCTTCCTCTTTCGTACCTTCAGATTGTGCTTATTTGCCATCATTATAGCCCTCAAAGGCCTTACTCTAGTTGTTAGTGTTTCTATCCATTTGAGGTGAATCTAGATCAAGTAGGGAACTATGAGAAGTTTCTCCATGAAAGTGTGATGTTTTAGGAGGCACTTTTGATCCTTTAGTTGTGTACTTATTGTGTCTTGTGTTAACCATGAAGTTTGTTTCTTAACTTTGTTAACATTTCCCAATAGTGTGATTAAGGCTTTTAGACTGTTCAAGTGGGCATGTCTAGGTAAAAGTAACTATTTTGTTGTTGATGGATGTAAATGATTCCAGTGTCAGAGGGTTAGAATGCCCTGATAGTGAGCTGCGAACCAAGTTGTTGATAAAAAAATGGGTAGACCACATGTATTGAACTGATCATGAGAACTGACTAACCATGCAAGGTGGATGTTTTGAAAGTGTTTGAAAATAATAGCAGGGAGACCAGAAGAGACAATAGGAACCAACTAAAGAGCAAAAAGGGTACCTAAAAAAATGAGACTTCTTAAGAAAAACTACTAGAAATGCCCACTATCCTGAATGCCAGCCCCCAGATACGATCCTCTGATGGAACCAGCTGCGATCCTAGAATCTGGATATGACTCTATGCTGACCAAATGTGATCCAGTGATACTAAATGTGATCCTAAACCCTAGATACGACTTAGGAAATCCAAGATGTGATCTTATGATGGTCTTGTCAGTTTGAGTCAGTTTTGAAAGATCTATTTTTGAAGTGCGTGAATGTGCTTGTTTCCAGATTGTGTCAAGAGGTGTCGTAAGGTATGAAAAACACTTGTGTTCCAAGGTTTGAAATTTTTTGATTGTTTTGAAGAGATTATCTTTTTAGTGACCTTTTGAACACATCAAACAGTTTTGCATTGTTAAGAGGATAAAACAAACACTCATCTTTCCTAATTGCTAGGTGGAGGATGAAAATCTTTGCTTGTTGACTTAGGCACACACTCAAATGCTAATCAGAATAGAACCATCACCAAGCATGCAATAGCTCTAGTCATGATGCTGTATTAGCAGAATCCAAATGCAAGTGAGGGCATGATATGACGAGTGTCTTGGGGAAATTACTTTTTGCCTTGCACAAAGATTATCACCCTTTCAGGGGTGAATCGGGAATTCTTTCAGTTGAAGTTGTTGTAGATTATTGGCCAATCCATTCGTAACTGTCCCCCATAGAATTGCACAAGGCAAAATTCAAGCATATAGCCCTATCAGTACCTGAATATATGTATTCTCGCAAGCAAGATTCAAGCAGCTCTACTCTACATATACCCAGATATGTTCAAGGAATGATGTCATAATTCAAAGAACAAAACCAGTTCTAACTTCCAAGGCTTTGGCCTACAAGGAAGCAACTATTTATAGTGAGTTGGAAGGGTCGGCATAAGACTTGTCCTCACTTGGGTCATTCCCAAGAGATTTTTTCCTCAACCGATAGGCCCTCTACTATTAAAAGATCAGTAACTAGGATTAGCGAGCTTAGGATTTCTAGAGTTTTTATTCTTCAAAAGAAGAAGAGCATACTCTCCTAGTCCATGCCGTTTTCTCCTCAAACACTCAAAACAAAAATTATTTCCCTCAAGCTATGTTGAGCTTGATTTATTTGTTCCTATTTTAAAGAAAACAGAAAGGGAAAGTTTGTCTTGTTCATTAACTGCAAAATTTTAGTGAGTTTGTGTTGTTCAATTTCTGATCCAAAAGCAATTCAACGATGTGTTTATTCATTGAGCCCACATATTTAGTGCTTTGTTTTGTTCAATTACTCTTCAAAATTGAATTAAACAATGTGTTTGTAGTTCATGTACTCCCAATTTCATTGTAAATGATAAGACAACGTCCGACTTTCTGATTTTCCTCAAAAGGAAAAGAGCATAATATCTGATTGTCTTAGCAAGTTGAGAAATGGTTTTTAAGTTTGGAAAACAAATAAATAGAAGTCAAGATGGGGTTGGCAACCTGTAAAACTACATTAGCATTTATCTAGTTTAACTCAATGACAACCTCCAAATATGCCCTAAAAACACCTATCAAGCTGCAAAATACCACAAACACCAGTTTGTAAAATGTTAGGATTAGTCAAATGAAATATACAAACTTTCAAACCAGTTGCGATCCTGAAATTTCACTAGATGCGATGTAGTATCTGGGATGCGAGCCTATTTATTGAATGTGAGCCCTTATTGACCAGATGTGAACCAAAACTAAAAATGATCTGGGAAATACCAGATGCAAGCCGAAATTATGCGGTACGATGGCGTATCCAGGATGCGATCTTGCAAGATTAAATGTGATTCTGGGTCCAATTCCTGAGCCAGTAAATTGCAAAAAAAGTGTTATAAATGATGCTAAATCAAAATTTGAGCCCCACGGTGGGCGCCAGAAATGTACGTGGCGTATTTGGGAACCTGTTGAGAAAGACACAAACACTCAATAAGTCATTGCATTAGTCCAAAAGGGTTAGAAAAGCATATAAAACCCACTTAAACTGACTTATTGCCTGCTAACTAGGAGGAGAGTAATTAGTAACATATCAGCCCTCAAAATATGCTACAAATCAGTGATGAATACAACCTAGCATGAAGGATTTTTAGTTAAAAACAAGCTAAAAAGGAGTGAAACAAGAATTCTAGATCTAAAAGTGTGATTAATAACAATGAACTAGCATGAAATAATAAGTAAAATGCAAATCTAGGGTGAATCCAATAGCATAACAATGTAATTTTGATCTAATGTGAAGGCTTATTTACTCTCAAAACAGGCTTCTATTTATAGATGAATGGGAGAGAGAGAGGGGGGACAAGATGAATTAATGAGGTGAAGACCTCATTAATGGAGATGTAAGAAGCATTAATGCCTTGGACATTAATAAGGCATGGGAGAGACATAGGCTTAAGGCATATTCATTAATAAGGCATTAATGAAAGCCTTAAAGAAGCAAGGGAGGGTGTAAGAGAGGGCTTGAGAAAGTGGACCTTAAGGAAGTCAAGCTTGAGAAAGTGGACTTTCTCAAGTGGGTTGAGTTGTTAAACATTCCTTAATGGAATGTGACAACATTAGGAGGTGGGTTAGG
>MU225293.1:2346380-2358163 GCA_018584345.1 Thuja plicata | reverse complement strand
CTAGATAGAGGATAGCATGGATTCCTGGTGGGTTGGGTGAGCATGGTGGAGCAGATGATCACCCACTGTCGTCGCTTTTCTTGGGGGAGCTGTATTCTAGCTTATATATATAGAAAGCTTCATGAGATTGTATATCACCACACCTGTAGTATGACTGTGGGGATCCTTATTCTTCAGGTTTGGGCCTAGGAGCACATCCCTATGACACGGATGATTGTTGATAGGTAGAGGGCACTTGAGCAGCCCTATGTGTATATGTATGCAGGCCTCTTACAGTAGCCCCATCTAGGCAAGGTTGAGTATTGGCGTCGATTATTTGATGATAGGATAGAGGTCATGTGGCGACCATATCTAGACTATGAGGTAAGGAATTTTGATGTGTGATAGGTTCCCTTCTTGTGTCAGAGCAGATATCTAATTAGGCACACGAGATACATTATAGAGCACTTCCTGATCACCAAGGTTTTGAGATAGTATGGCCGTCGATAGGGCTGCACAGAGGACATGGTAGTGTATGCTCGTATCAGAGATGAGGCATCTGATTTGGGTGCATAGCTAACGTATGAGACTGCATCACAATAAATTTGAGACATGGTGGCTATAGACTGGGACCTTCACCTAGATGTTGAGGATGTCAAAGCTTCAGATGGGTACATTGCAGAGATGCTCCAATATCCCTTTCCATGCTTTAAAGTGCCCGAGGAGATCATTCATCATATAGAGGAGCGTCTGGATGATGATCTTGATGGCCGATCTGTTAGGGGCAGAGTGGGTAGAGACAGAGCTCCTTGGAGACATGGGGAATGCGATGGTGGTAGAGATGGTAGGTACCCCCCTAGATGATG
The DNA here is from genome assembly GCA_018584345.1 of Thuja plicata. NCBI lineage: Eukaryota > Viridiplantae > Streptophyta > Pinopsida > Cupressales > Cupressaceae > Thuja > Thuja plicata. The sequence continues at coordinate 2,357,318 of MU225293.1, read as the reverse complement.
GACCTGATGGAGATGACTGGGGTGGTAGTGGAGAGGTAGTTGGTACAGGTGATTTGAGTGACAATGGGCAGGGCAGACGGCAAAGATATAGATTTATGGCCCCACAGAGAGATACTGGCCCATTACTTACCCCAGAGCAGCAGAGATAGTGGCGATAGAGAGTTCAGGAGCAGGATCCTGGTAGAGATGGGGACCATCTATCTAGATGTGAGTAGGAGAGGGAGCAGATCTAAGCCTAGATCACATCATTGGAAGCTAGGGTTACTACTACTGATCCTCTTTTAGCAGACAGGGACAGACAGCTTGAGCGGCTGAGAGCCGAGAGAGATACATAGTTAGAGATGCTCAGAGCAGAGAGAGATGCCTAGGCCCGGACAGTAGTCCATCAGGGAGAGAGAAGGACATATTATTACCGCTTGTATCATGTAGCAATGCCAGAGGGTCAGAGAGAACCTTCCTTTTCTTGTGTAGCTTAGCAGTCTAAGGGGGCCATGCCACCTCCAGCAGCTCCATTCATGCCACCTCCTCTGCCTCCTCTTGACCAGGGAGAGGGGGTAGGCCAGAGTTGATATTGTTATATCATTTTGTTCATTTTCAGATCATACATGTATATATGGATCCTGCTGAGATCCCCCTTTTTGTATATTACATTCATTCATACATATATCTGATCTACTTTTGGCATACGAATATTCTTTATGCTCACTGAGACACTGCATCTTTTTGATACACTTTATGCTTTCTAATACTGGTTATGCTTTGATGTGTACCATGTTTATGATGATATATATCTGACATAGTTTCTGGATTCTAACATATTTCATGTGGTAAATGTATCCATTTTGCTTTCCATAGACGGGGTAAATGTATCTTTTGCACATGTGATGATATCTTGATCTCTTTATGAGTTAGTTTATAGATGATAACATCATTTGATATATGTGGATGTGATGAGTATATTACTGATATAAATATGTTGTTTAAAATGATACTAATGTGAAAATGTAAATGTATGCTCTTTTTGATTTTCCATTTTATATGAAACAGATGTATGAATGCACTTAGGATGTAGAAGTATAAATGCAATACATAGATGCTTTATTTTTGTATTTCCCAATTTCTTCTTTTAAAATGAATGTAAAAATGTATGTTATGGATGTGCAATGATATTTAATATCAATAATATAGATGAGGTAATCAACTTGATGTTTAGAAGAAGATATAAACTAGTTTTGAGTTTAAATTTCCTTATGTTTTTATTGCTGTCATAAACGCATCAGGCAATCTTTAAATGCAGCTATATGAAAACTCTTAGGACTTGTCACTAATTTAGCAAATTTTGCAACATTTTTATCATCATTGGGCACTTTTCGAATGGATTCCATCAGATAGTACAATCATCACTAATACCCACTGATATTATGATAATATGAATGCTATATTTTATTGAAATGTCGGAAATAGACTTAGGTACCAAGGCATAGAAGCCAGGATAACAAAATAGTCACCTTCCTTTTAATATACCAGATTCTGATTAAGGAAAGATATTGGACCCATAATGACCTTGAAAATTCATATCCTTGGGTACATTATGATTCGTATACCTGAATGAAAATCTGGATTAGAAAACATACAAGGAAATTGTGTCAAGCTCACCGTAGTTTACACATAATGAAGATCAAGATATATGTGGCTATCCACCCACACTGGCAGCTCTTACCATAAACATCCAAGTTAGGTGAAATTTATAGGATCATTTGAAACAATCACCATACACAGAAAATCAAGAAAACATTATTACCCCAATCGTCGTGACTCTTTGTCTTTGCGTAGACATCATTGAGTAACTAAGAAGACATAATTAATTATCAATTGTGAATCAATCCAATAAAATTTATAATTACTTAGATGCCCCTAGTTGAAAACATCAGCAGGACATTAAAGAATCATAATCAAACCATTATCAAACTATGCATTTAATTAGTACCTGTTCATTCATCTGTCAAACACAGTAAAGATTCATCAATCAGAAAATTGTAATACTAGCAATATGGTGTTCCATGTCTGTGCATTGATAGGATCATCCATTCATGTTTGTGACCCAACATGACTTTGTAGGAATGCTGTTAATGTCATGTCCCGTGTTTTGAAATGACACCCTTGTTTGGAAAGTGACATTTGTTTTTTATGTTTTGAAAAATATTGTGTCCATGAGACAAACCATCCTAGAGCAACCTAGCAACCACAACTGACTACCCCAACAAGAGATGCCCCCAGTGCAGAATGACTTATTCCTAAGATGTAAAGATAGACAAATCCCAAGCGAGGATAAGATAGTCATGTAGGAAATGAAGTCAGCGTATGAGAACAGGAAAAATTTATGAAGGCCTAGTATCAATAGTGTATTGATAGATGGAGCACAGAACACAAGTGACGCCTGATTGCCAAGCTTTCACCACTTGGCAAGACATTTTTCTTTCTTTTTGCTACAAAGATGCCTATTTTACCAGGTGCTCATCAAGGCACTTTTTCTCTTTTTCAATTTTTTTGCTATTTTTGCTTTTTTGAATGTTTTTGTAGTATCAAGGCGCCTGTTTACCAGGTTTTTGCCAAGGATACCCTTTTCTGTAGTAAATTTTCCACTATTTTTGGATTTCTTTAGAATCAATTTTTTGAATGTTTTTGGTATTTTGTAAGAACTTTTTGATGTATAGGCTCTGCTAGCCAAACATTAAGTGTAGAACCACTTCAAATGTAGACTATTGATAGGACCTGGAAGAACGTCCCCCTTAGGTGGAGCTAACTGATAAGCTCCAGTTCCAAAGGTAGCAGTGATAACATAAGGTCCTAGCTAGTTAGGTTCAAATTTTCCCTTTTTCTCCCTATTGGGCTCGTTCTTAGGATTCTCCTTGAGGACAAGATCTCCTACTTCAAATTTGCTTGGCTTGACCTTCTTGTTGTAACATTTGGACATCCGTGCTTGGTATACTTTAAGGTGATCAAGCGCTTGTTGTCTACGCTCATCTAGTAGGTCCAGATAATTTATCTGATCAATGTGGTACTGCTCATCAGTAACCAGTCCTTGTAAAGATATCTTCAAAGATGGGATTTAAACCTCAATAGGTAGTACTGCTTTAGCACCATAGAGTAGAGAAAATGGCGTGGCTCCAGTTGGTGTTTGGATGCTTGTTCTGTAGGCCCATAGTGAAAGATTTATTTGTAAGTGCTAGTCTCTGCCAGACTTGCTCATAGTTCTGTGTAGGATTTTGAGAATATTTTTGTTTGATGCCTTAGCCTGTCCATTACCTTGAGGATAATAGACTGAGGAGCAATGTTGAGTGATATGAAACTGTTCATAGAGGTCATCAATGTCTTGATTTTTAAATTGCCCCCCATTGTCTGTCACAATTGAAGAGGGTATCCCATAGCTACAAATAATGTAGTTTAGAATAAACATAGCTACCTATTTGCCAGTGGCTTTGATTAGCGGCATGGCTTCGACCCACTTTGTGAAATACTCAGTGGTCATAATGATAAACTTATGCCCATTTGAAGAGTAGGGATATATTTGTCCAACCAAGTCAAAGGCCCATTGCTGAAATGGCCAATGTGTTATGAAAGGTATAAGTTCTCTGGGAGGAGCATGGATAAAGTTTCCATGTGTCTGGCATTTAAGACATGCTTTTGAAAATTGAATAGAATCTTTCTCCATGGTAGACCAATAATAGCCTATTCTGAGCAGTTTCTTGGCTAATGAAAATTCATTCGAGTGTGACCCACATACACCTTCATGGACATCTTTTAAAGCAAGATCAGACTCTTCAAGTTCTAAACACCGAAGAAGTGTTCCGTCGAGACCACGTCGATATAGATTGTTAGTTATGAGTACGTAACGTGATGTTGTCCTAATCAAGGAATGTTTCTTATTTCGGGACAGATTGGTGGAAATGGTTTGGTCTGAAAGGTATGTAATGATACTGGCATATCGAGATTGATTTGGCATATTTAAGGCACAAATTAGTTGGTATTCAGGGTTAGAAAAGGTAGGATGGGATATTTCTTCCACCAAGAAGTCATAGTGGAATTGATGTTTCTCTAGTTGTAACATGGATGCCAAGGTAGCCATAGCATCCACAACTTTATTTTTAGATGTTGGTATTTGTTGAAATGTGACGAAGGCAAAGTAATTCTTCAGATCATCAACCAGTTGCTTATAGGGCATCAACTTCTCATCTTTCATTTTATACTCCCTATTGACTTGATTGATAATTAGTTAGGAGTCACCATACACGTGTAACTCAATGACCTTCCATTTCATAGTGATCTTGAGGCCATTGACCAATGCTTCATACTCTGAGATTTTTTTGGTGCACAAAAACATCAACTTATAAGACTTGGGGATCTTGTATCCTTGTGAAGTTATGAAGAGAACTCCTACTCTAGACCCTTGTTGAGTGAATGTTCCATCAAAGTACATCTGCGAGATGCATGATTGTCTCATCAGGGAATTCAATTCATAGAGGTTCATTGTCTTGAAGTGGTGAATTTGCAAATTGGTATGCAAGTACCTATCCTTTGATAGCCCTCTGTTCTACATATTCAATGTTAAACTCACTTAGAATCAGGACCCATTTTGCCAAACATCCTGTTAATGCTGTCCTGCTCAAAAGATACTTTAGAGGATCAATCTTAGCAATGAGCTTCACTGTATGAGAAAGCATGTAGTGCCTCAATTTTTGTGATGCAAAGATGACTGCTAAGTATGCATTTTCTATGATACTATAATTGAGCTCATAAGTGATGAGTGTCCTACTGATACAGTAGATGGCTCATTCTTTCTTTGTTTCATCCTCTTGCGCCAGTAGTACTCCTAGGGATGTAGTTGTAGCTGAAATGTACAGGAGTAAGGGCTTTCCATGAATAGGCAAAATAAGTATAGGTGGAGCAGCTAGATACCCTTTCAATTCTCAGAAGTTTGTTTCACAATGTTCATCCCATTTGAAGGTAACCCCTTTATGTAGTAGCTTGGTAAAGGGTTGTGCCCTATCTGCAAGTTGAGACATGAACCTCCTTATGGACTGGAGCCTTCCTTGTAGCATTCTCATTTGACTGATATTACGTGGAGGAGCCATCTCTAGAATAGCCTTTTCTTTAGCAGGATCAACCTCAATTCCCTTTGTTGAAACAATGAATCCTAGGAGCTTTCGTGATTGGACCCCAAAAGAACATTTCTTTGGGTTGAGCCTTAGTTGGAACTAGTCCATTTGGTCCAATATTTTTTGGAGGTCAGCAATGTGAGTACCTCATTCTTTAGATATGGCCAATGTATCATCGACATAGTCTTCCATGTTTTTGTGCATGTCATGGAATATTGTTGTCATGGCTCTTTGATATGTGGCACTTGCATTATTTAACCTGAAAGGCATGACTCCAGTAAAAGGTCCCACATGCGTTTGTGTATGTGGTTTTCTCTTGATCTTCAGTGGTGATCTTAATTTGGTTGTAGCTGGAGAATCTATCCATTAATGAATACATCTAGTAACCAGCTGTAAGATCTATGATCATGTCAATATTTGGTAGAGGGAAGTGATCCTTCAGACATGCTTTGTTGAGGTCTCTGAAGTCCATATAGATCCTAATAGATTTATCAGTTTTAGAAATGGGAACCACATTGGATATCCATGCTGCATAGGAAATGACTCGAATGAAGCCATCTTTTAATAACTTCTCTAGCTCTACTTTCACCAATAATGCAACATGGGGGTGCATCTTTCTAAGCTTTTGTTTGATAGGCTTGATCCCGGGAGCTATAGATAAATGGTGCATGATAAGATTAGGATCTAGCCCAGAAATATCAGTGTAGGACCATGCAAAGTTGATCTTTTTCTCCTTCAGGAACTCTGTGAACTGTACTATTTCTTCTTCTCATAGAGATTGTGCAAGATGAACTATTTAAGGATTTGCATCATTGCCCAAGTTTACTAGCTGTGTTGGTTCGATTGATACTGAAGATTTTTCCTGAAAGTGTTCAGGGAGGATATCAAGAGTCTCATCCTTTGGTGCCTCAGAGAGGTTTTCACTATTGGATATGTATTTTTTTTTTACTATTTTGGGATCTGATATTGCCATAGAGTGGTTTTCACCATTAGTCCACTTTTTATTTTTAGTTTTCAGTTTGTGACTATGAAACTTGATATACCCATGTGACATGTTCTCACTCCTTACATTGGTGGAAGAAGGGTAAGATTCACAAGCATTGAGATAACAAGCCAGGGAGTGGTCATTGGAAAATTCAAGGATAGTAGGATCTGTTTCGGTCCAATCAATTAGATCTAGAAGAACCAATTTTAGGGAGTCAGATTCTAGGAAGGACAACATCGTGTTGGTACCAAGACTACTAACTAACATGATGTGATCTGTTAAGTTAATTTCTTTGATATTTAGATCAATAAGAGTGAGATTGTCATTAAAAGGGTCATTGTTAGTTATATATGGATCGAACTCTAACAACTCATCAGCGGAAATCTCATCATCATCCCTCTGTAAAAGGAGGCTTCTTGCTTGTAGCCTATGAAATTCCTCTAGAGTTATGTATTTTCCAGTGTCTTCATCAATGATTAGGGGAAGGAACTCTTCTTCTACTTCAGGAGGATCAACATCGTTAAAAGCAGTGTCAGGTCGTCTACTAGGAGCCGCAGGAGCTCCAAACATGTGAATTTTATCTATTCCAATCTCTTCAGAAGCAATAGATAGCCAATCGCATTCATAGTCATGAGAGTCCATGACATCATCATCAGATCTGTTTAAGTATTCAACAATGGTTATTTGATGGACTCGATTAGCTACCTGGAGATTAAAGTGAGGTAGATCAAGGACATGTGAAATAGTGACCAATTTCCCCCAGTTAGGATGTAAATTCTGGGGCCGGGGGACATCTTGAGTGATTGTTGCTATTGTGTCCCCTACCTCTTTAATGGGAGGTTGTGCTAGTAAAGGAGTGTGAAGATCTTGTGGTACCTCAAAGCTAGGTACATAGCATTCTCCTTGATATTTTGGATTCTCTGCACCAATATGTAGCAATCTCTCATAAGGCCATGGTTCCAATACTATCTCATCTATTTTATCACTCCCTGTTTCTGAAGGTGGAATATTTTTCGAAGCAGTTTGATTATATTTAGTATTAAACCCCAATCCTGTTTATCTCTGTTGAGGCGCAACTCCATGGGTATAGGTTCAACAATCCCTCATCCTATGTCATTTAGAGGTCCTTTTCCTCTGTAACCCATTTGCGTGAGGAAATCATATCCCTTTCCATATTCTTCTAGAGATATTTTCACATGTTTGACCTTAGATTCCACTGGTTCACCTTTGTAAATCCAATCCAAGACCGCCTGTTCTTTTGTGCTGTCTGAGGAAGATGTGGATGCCTTTATCATGCCAGTTTCCTTGTGTACCTCTGGTTCTTTTAATGCTTGAGGTGTTAAGTTTGATGAAGGTTTTCCATAGGATCTAGGTGACACTGGAAGTTGTGTCAAGGAGGGAGTTAAATCCAGCTTGTACTCTCCCATACAAGTCTCTTCAAGTTTCAATGTCTTGCTAAAACTCTTCATAACCATGTCCTTGGTAGTTTCAGGAGTAACTACATCCATAGCCTCTTTTTTGTGTGGGATCATGCTACCTACTTTAATGTTGTTGCAAGTGTAGTTGGCATCGGTAGGAATTGTCATTTCCACCCCATTATGTGGGAACTTGATGCATTGGTGATAAGTGGATGGTACAACTTGCATCTTGTGAATCCATGGTGTGCCTAGTAGAATATTGTAGGCCAGGGGTAAATCTAGAACTTGACATATGACATCCCTCTCAATTGGCCCAACTCCAATGGGTAGACAAATAATACCTCTGGAGGATCTTTCTTCCTCATCATAAGCTTTGATAGTTATCTTGTTTCGAATGTCAATTGTTTTCTCTGAGAGACCGAGTCTCCTAACAAGATCCAATGAATAGATATTCAATACTACACCTCCATCTATCAATACGCGTCTAACATGGGATTTATGAATAAGAACTTCAATATGGAGGGGTTGATTGTGTGGACGGGTTAATGACTTGTTGTCCTCTTCAGAAAAGGAGAGGTAGTGTGGCGCTGAGATGTGATTGACCATTGCTTGAAATTTGTCTATATATATATCTTTGGGAATGTTAGCAGCATGTAGGGCGTGTTCTAGGATTTCCCTATGTACCGTGGATATATTGAGAAATTTGAAGATGGAAATTTTGGTAGTGGTTTGTTGCAATTGGTCTACCAAGTCATATTTTTCCCCAGGGATAGTGACCACCTATTTTGCTATTGGTTTAGGGATAGTTATAATAGGAACCTTAGATGTTGATGTTGATGTCAATTTTGGAGGTCCTTTTATTGTAACCTGAGCTTGACTCCTTGTTATAGCATTTGAGGAGGATGAAGCACATTTGATTGTGATCACATTAATGGATTCAGTTTTAATATCAAGCATATTGATCACATTGTCATGTTTGGAATAGGTGTAGTTTACCTCATTACCCTTCCCTTTGGATGTTTCTCCCTGATTGTAATTAGGAAATGGTTTATTGAATGCCGTGTGGTCTTCATTGGTAGTATGTCCATCAACTTTGATCTTACCTCCTTCGATGAGGTCCTAGATAACATGCTTTATTTTAAGGCAATTTTTAGTCTTATGTCCCTTGTTTTTATGGAAAACACAATAGGAATTATCATCCCACCATCAGGGTTTGACCATTGGTTCCCATGATTTAGAATCAGGAATTGTAAGAACTTTGTTATCCACCAATGTCTTCAAAACAGTCTCAAGAGGTTCCCCCAAAGGAGTAAATGTTCTTTGGGGTTTTGAATTCCAAGTTCATTATTTACTATTATCATTGTTCATTTTAGGAATGGGAGGTGTTATCTTAGCATCTTTTCTTGCTTGCATGCCATTAGTGCGATTGAATGCCTCTGGTTTAGGATTTATGATAGAGGTGTTAACCACTCTGTCATTAACAACATTTTTGTTTTGTTTCCACCATTTAGACTTGGAATTGGAGTTGTTTCCTTTTTTTTCATTTTGAAGTGTGATCTCTCCCCTTTTGACCATGACTTCTTCAATGCGGAGGGAATTTTTAATCATCCTATCGAAGCTAGGAGAGTCTTGCATTTGTAGAGAATAGCTTAAATTAGGCACTAGATTATTGATGAAGATATCCATTTTCTCCATTTCGGGAATGACCCTTGAATATCGTGCAAAAATCTTCCTTCATATTTGTAGGAAGTGTTTGAATGATTCTCTGGTTTTCTATTTGGTATTGCATAGGCCCATCATAGTTACGTCATGCTGGATGTTGTAGGAATAATGTTGGATGAACTGTTGCATCAACTCCTTGAATGTTTTGACTTTGGGGTTTAATTTTGAAAACCACTCCATGGCATTACCTCCTAGACTTCCTGGAAATAGTCACATTAGGTAAGTGGGTTCATGCATGTACTCAATGCTTAGAGCACAAAATTCTCTGACGTGGTCATGTGGGTTAGTTTCTCCCATGTACTTGTCATACTTTGGCCTTGCCACATTTGTAAGAAATGGGACCATAGTGATACTCTTGTCGAAAGGAAACGGACAAATGGTGTCCAAAGACTATTTCATTTTAGGTTTCTCCTTCTCTTGTTTGAGGTTGGTGAGCTCCATTTGCATTAGATTGAGCTGTTTGGTGAGAATAGATATTGGGTTTGATACCTCCTTTTCTTGAGATTTTCCACATTATAATCCTTGGGTAATTTGACACCTGTGGATGCCAGATGGAGGAAGTACTTTTCTTTATCATCACTAATTATCCGTTCCAAGAGCTTGTGAATCCTTTTACTTTGTTTGAGTTTTTCATACTCATCTTTAGGGATCTCCTCTTCACTGTCTGATCGAAATTGATTATGTTCAAACCTAGGCATTTCTTCCTCTTTTGTACCTTCAGATTGTGCTTATTTTCCATCATTATAGCCCTCAAAGGCCTTACTCTAGTCGTTAGTGTTTCTATCCATTTGAGGTGAATCAAGATCAAGTAGGGAACTATGACACTGACCCTCAGGGGTCGAACCATAGAGCAGGCAAGGGTCCAATGGGACCCCAATGATGATTCTTCCGCCACATGGGAAGATTGTGATAGACTTAGAGATGCTTATCCATATTTATTTGTAGGCTTTCAGGAGTAAGCCTAACTCTAGGGGGGAAGGATGTAATACCCTCTCCTATGGTGATACTTGGAATTTTGACTTGGACATTTTATTATGATGGTTAGAACTATACATTTACATTTATATTTTGTGGATGATGATATGATTGATATGCTCATTTATGGTTATCATTTATATGTTTATGAGATTAGAAAACCATCTATTTTTATATGTTTTATGGATCTAACCAAAGGATTTGAATTTAACCATTATCATGATGTTTTATGTTTCATGGATATGTGTCTAATGTGTTTTCATGGCTCAAGATGAAGTCGTAGTTACTCACTTAGTTGAGGTCCACACGATGTATCGATCCTGGTCATCTGTTTGCATATATCTTATTTGTATGAATATCCATATGTATATATATGTATCTCTTCTTGGTGATGCAGGATTGCAGGTACCGGGTATCATCTCCACCTGGCTTCACAGGTCTGAGCGATCCCTCAAAATCCTCAATCGATGTTGTTGTTATGGAGATATCACCAGGTTCCACAGGAAGAAACTCTGCCTCTAATCGTTCTATCCTTAGGTGGGGAATTCCTGAGTTAGTCCCTTGTGTGGATGTATTATGTGATCTCTTAGTTTGTTGGATTTGTGGATCTTGTAGCTAGTACTTGTCTTCTTGGTATGCTCAACTTTGATTATTGATGCAAGTCATTATTTATTTGAAGGTA
>MU225293.1:2305832-2324576 GCA_018584345.1 Thuja plicata | reverse complement strand
GTAGGACCCCTAGGAAGGCCCCATGACCCTTTTTGACCCATTGGATGCTCAAGTCTGTCCTAAGGGGTCGTAGGACCCCTTGGGACACACTTGAGCATTAAAATGGGTCGAAAGGGGTCATGGGGGATTCTCAGGGGATTCTCAGGTGAAGCATTGGCTAATCTAGATGTCACGCTCTCTGCTTCTGAAGGTTCAACATTTCAAGTGCATTCTTTCATTCTCATGAGAGATATTTTCATTTTGCCCTAGTTTTAACATTCCTACTATTCAAATGTGTCCCAAGGGATCGTAGGACACATTGGAATGCTCAAGTGGGTCCTCAAAACTCCTTTCCACACATTAGAATGCTCAAGTGTGTCGAAAGTGGTCCTCTGACCCCTTACAACACACTTGAGTGTTCTAATGTGTCACAGGACCCCTTGCGACCCCTTCAATTGTGTCATAGGACCCCTTAGGCACACTTGAGCATTCAAATGGGTTGAAAGGCATCATGGGGGATTCCCAGGGGTCCTAGTATGCCATATAATGTACTAGGACCCCTAGGAAGACCCCATGTTCCCTTTCGACACATTTGAATGGTCAAGTGTGTCCTAAGGGGTCGTAGGACCCCTTGGGACAAACTTGAGGATTCAAATTGGTCAAAAGGGGACATGGGGTCTTCCTAGGGGTCCTAGTATGTTATATGGCATACTAGGACCCCTGGGAATCCCCCATGACGCCTTTTGACCCATTTGAATTCTCAAGTGTGCCTAAGGGGTCCTATGACACAATTGAAGGGGTCGCAAGGGGTCCTGTGACACATTAGAACACTCAAGTGTGTTGTAAGGGGTCGGAGGACCACTTTCGACACACTTGAGCATTCTAATGTGTGGAAAGGGGTTTTGAGGACCCACTTGAGCATTCCAATGTGTCCTACGATCCCTTGGGACACATTTGAACAGTAGGAATGTTAAAACTAGGGCAAAATGAAAATAGCTCTCATGAGAATGAAAGAATGCACTTAAAATGTTGAACCTTCACAAGCAGAGAGCGTGACATCTGGATTAGCCAATGCTTCACCTGAGATTTTCTAAAGAAACCCAATCTACTCTTCTACACTCTCACTTTGTTTCTCTTCCTCTACACACAAGATTGCAATCTCTTTTTGCATTCTTTGAATTGTTCCCAATTGCTGTCTGGGGACTTGGATAATTTGACCCAGTTGATTTTCCCCCTCTTCTCACAATAATCTAATCTCTTCTCATAGATTTTCAGTAATTCCAAATTGTTTCTCACCCTCTACCCTAAGTATTTCATTTTCTTGCTTCACCCTGCGAAGTTTTTATAAAAGACATGTACATGGTAATCTTCACAATATTTAGGAGGCACAAATTGGTAACATTGGAGCAGTAAGAGTAGGACCCCTTGGGACACACTTGATTGTTCCAATGTGTCGAAAGGGGTCATAAGGACATCCTAGGGGTCCTAACACCTAATAAAGTGTACTAGGACCCCTAGGAAGTCCCCATGACCTCTTTTGAAACGTTAGAACACTCAAGTGTGTCCTAAGGGGTCCTACAACCTCTTGGGGCACACTTGAGTGTTGAAATGTGTCGAAAGGGGTCATAGGGACTTTCTAGGGGTCCTAACACATAATAAGGCATACTAGGACCCCTAGGAAGTTCCCATGACCCCTTTCGACATATTAGAACACTCAAGTGTGTCCAAAAGGGTCCTACGACCCGTTTAGACACACTTGATTATTCCAATGTGTCAAAAGGGGTCATAGGAAGTTGCATGACAGACCTTCCTGCAGATATGTCCACAAAATTAAAACTTCTTCATACATCGGGCATTTCAAATCCAATTCTCATATTTCCTCTGTGATGACATTTCCTGGGACAAAGATGACCACAAATTAATTTTTCTTTGCACATTTCCTAGTACAAAAGATCATACTTCCATCGTCATACCTCCTTAAATCATGAGATTTGGTAACAACATACATCCATCATCATCTTATGTTTAGGACAATCTAGTGGTATTCTATTACCAACATACCCATTATATGTAAAATGCTTTATGATATCACTCCACACTGGAGAATTGTCTGAGACTAGCTTGGCATTTTCAAAGACATACAGACCAATTCTAGCCTTGAAAAGGGTAACACAAGTTCTGTTTGGAATGTTAAGAAATCCTATATTTTCTGATGTTTTTACATTCAAATTAGGAATTCAATTTTTCTTGTACCAAAGAAAACAATATGATATCAACTCTCTTGTCCCTGGTCAAGAGTACATTTGCTAAGAATTGAGCTCTGAGTTCTAGATACTAACCTTGCTAGAATTTTCTCATCTTCGTATATTCCCTCCAAAAATTATCCAGAGCTCTATTAGTAAAGCACGCTATGGGAATTACACCAAAGGAATTTTCAATCTTATGAAGAAAATCCTTTATAATTAGCAACCCGGTAAATGTTTTTCCAGTGCCAGGAGGGCCCTGAATAATGGCCAATTTTTCGATGAGCTCATGATTAATGGCCGCCTCCTAACTATCATCCATAGAATCACATTTGCAGACTTGTTTCCAATCAAAATTACATTGAAGCTGAGCTATTTTGGCTTCTAGATAAACTAACTGATCTATAAAAAAAATATTGAATGAAAGACAAAATTCTAAACCATCTTTACCTCCTCTCAACCCCACATATTGAACAAAGTTATAAACCTAGAAATCAGAGGACCCTTTCTGCTCAACAAACTCCCATTTTTTCTTGTAACTCCCTCTAATTTGGTTCACAGACTCCCTATAAGCTTCAAGTAAATCTTATCTTATAACCCTGAACTGGGTGTGTAAATAATTACATATACATTCTCATATGGCTCTGCAGTTCTCTATTTATAGGAATACACGACTCTCCATCTAGGCCATCATTTTGCAAGAGTTCCATAGCAGGAGGTAATATATGGGTTGAGAGAGAGAGAGAGAGAGAGTTCATACTCCCTCTCTCTCTCTACAGTTCCTACTCTCTCTGCTAGGTATTATTGTTATACTATAAATATTAATAAATAATTAATAGTAATATTATACTATTATAAAATAGAGAAATTTAAATAATAATATAATACTAATATTTAAATAATTATATAATACTAATATTTAAATAATTATATAATACTAATATTTAAATAGTTATATAATACTAATATTTAAATATTTATAGAATACTAATGTTATTACCATTTAATATTAATGTTAAAACAAATGAAATTTATAATATATAAACTAAAACTCATAAAATTGAAAAATTGAAAAAATTTGAATCATAAAATTTTGAAATCAAAATGTTGTATTTGGGCAGGAGATATTAGATATACGATAATATAAGATATACGATAATATTGGACATATGATAATAACAGATATACGATTAGGCTTGGTAGTTGCTTTGGGTTTTGGCTTTCCAATGCCAAATGTGGTTGGTCAACCCAAATGACGTGTTCACCATATTTCATCTAATCTATAGACTTAGACAATGTAGTTGACGACCTTTTTTCACCCAAAATTGATGAAATGAAAAGGGTTTATTAAAGACGTTATCAGCTTTCCATCAATATAATTGCTGTCAGAATTCGAGTTCAGTAAGTAATTATTACTTATTTTCTAGTTGAGATATCTCTAAAGTCTTGATTGACATACTGATTGAAAAACAACCATAACTTTCAAACGGTTTAACCTTTTTGAAATCTGAAACATGCGTCACATTCTATGCTTCGCCTAGTATAAGAAAAAAAAAAGTTTACAATTTTGTAAAGTTTAGAATTAGTTAAGGTGGTCAAACATGAGAGTTTTTTTATTTTGAATAAGCTGTAGTAGAAAATTTATAATTAATTATTTATTTAGTTAAAAATTACACAAAAATATGCTCACATTCGGGCATGAGTCTGCTACTTATATTTAGAATCTTGTGAAAATATATCATCATTTGATTGTGATTAAGGTGGTCAGACATACACATACTTTTTATCTTTTTCCTAAAAATTTCATACTACTGCATTGAAATCTAAATAATTGAACAATTAGATTAATTTTGTTTCAAAAAAGGGCTAGTAGTTTAGAAACTACATTCAATTTCCTACAGATTCTGTTCTTACAACTTTTTCACATAAGGTTGATAAGATGTTCAACTATTTACGTCAAGTTGACTAACCCTAATTTTATGAGTTTTCATTGCCACTTAAGGCCATAGGTTGGTATACCATGATCCTGCACATACCCGGGGTTGATAAAATAACTGTATAACTTCCTTCGTTGTGTCACACAACATTTAGCCTCAGATGTAGTCTTACTCAGAATTCCCAAGTCCCAAGAAATAGACAATACTTCCTCTAATTTATTCTCAAGATATCTCTTCTCAGCCTTCTCTTCAACAATCTTCACTAATGACTCATAGTGACTGCCAAAGTCATCTAGTGCCATGTTCAAGTTCTCTGCATCATCTTTTCCTTGAAAAAAAATAGGTGCTAGAAGTAGTTTTTTTAGAGTGTCAACTGCTCTTGTCATTACCTTAGCCTTCTTCTTAACTTTCTTCTCATATCTTTCTTTATTTTTAGCAAATTCAATGTAGGATAACTTCATCAGCTCATCCACATCCATGTTCTCAACATCACTACTCAAAGCCTTATCTAATATTTACAAAAACAAAGGTGAAGAATTAGATGTCATAGTTTCTTGCTTCACTTCAACCTTTTTTTACTGTATCTTACATTATTTCATCAATGTTTTCCCTTTGTTTTTATTTCTCTGCCATATCCTTGTCACTTCTTTCCTCAAAGGTTGTATCTTGAACAAAGGGGTCGTTCACATCCTGTGAAGTGTCCAATGACATAGGCACACCAGTAACATAGAAATTTGGTTGCTTCATAGTACTTAGATACTGACTAGTATCTTCTCTCAATGATTTATCAAGATTTATTTCATCTTTCTTTGATGATTCACCTATCTCAATTGGTTTGGTCTTAGGAGCCTTAGGTGGCGAGCTGTCATTAGTTTTAGTTCCCATCAAAAAAATTTCCATTGCTCTCTATGTCTCCTCAATTACCTCATCATATTTTCTTCCCATTATCTTTACTAATATTTTCTTTGTTCTCAGTAAAGGTTTTTGTTCTTGAAATATCCTTTCCGTCTCTTTCAAAGATACAACAGGAAATATGCCTTCAATTTCTCGTTCTCTAATTACTTCATCTTCCTTCTGTGCTAATTATTTCCTTATCTCTAGTTTCTTATATAACTCCTCAGGTACACAGTATCCAATCTCTAAAAAATTCTTCTTAAAAACAAGTAAATGATTAATCACTATGTCCCCAATCAGAAGTTTGTCAGATGTCTCATACCTATCATAGTATTTAGCTAATGAAACAAGCTTCCCTTGCTCAATAATTATTTTCTCTAGCATTTTCATATCTTCTTTCCATAGTTTTCTTACATTAGTGGTTTCTTTTTCAAATTTCTTCTCTTATCCTTTTGTCCTCTATTTCCTAGGAGGTGAGTCCAGTTTAGTTGACCTTGTTTTTCTTTGAGGTACAAGCTTTGTTATTTCTTTCTATGATGTCTTATGTGGTAGTGAGGGTGTAGTTACATCTATCACAATAGAAAGTGGACTAACTACCTGCACAACTTATGGAGGTGGAAGGGATGTAGTAGTAGTGCTTTCCAACCCATAAGATCTCTCTATCATCTTCTTCCTTGCTTCTTTCATTTCCTCTTTGGTTATTCCGGCCTTAGCTGCCAAGTCATCTACTATATTTTATATTTTTCTCTTCCTTGATGATCTAGTCTACTCATCTCTAGTCTTTGATGATTTCTCCTCATAGGTTCCCTATCTCTCCTCTGATGAATCAACTTCTCAAGCTAAAATGTGTTCTACTTGCATGATTAAAACTTCAGAACTTACCTCATACCCTAGTGGATAACACTATTTCATTCCAGGTATAACTACTTAAAAGCATACACAATCGGTTTCAACCATGAAACAAATTGAGTCCTTGTATTTTTCTACTACTGCCTCAGGAATTATTTCCCTTGCCTTCATTTCTCTCTGTAGGATTTTGATCATAGAAAATAATTCTCCATCTACCCTTGTGATGTTCTATCTCCTATAACTTTGAGATATTTGAATGCCAGTAGGTATACTATTCATCCAAGCTCTAGGCTGCGTGCTAGGAAATTTTTGAACAATGTGAATGTACACATGTATCAACAAAGATCCAAATTTGAATCCTTTAGACTTATCATTCTTAATCTACCGTACATTCTCAAAAAAATGCACATAAACTAGTCAAATAATAATCTAGCGATCATCGAATATAGGCTTGTAAAACCATGCGATCACATATAAGTATTCAAAAACATTTCTGCATGCTCTGCTTAAGCTCGCAAGAGAATACTCCACAAATTTTAGGGACTAGATAGATTTTAGATGTATTCTTCCAATGCTCTCCCTAAGGCAATGCTTGGACATCTAGGTTGATGTAGCAATGTTTTCCTTACTTGACTTCTTTACCTTCCATACCTTATTAATGTTGTTATCTTTTTCTTTCTTGAAACAACTGTTAAATTCATTTCTTTACTCTGCAAGACTCTTACCAGTATCACTTCCATTCTTCTTTGTATCCATAAAAGGTAGTACTCTTCTGTTGTCCATTCTATTGTACCTAAAAAACTTCACTATATGCCCTGAATTGTTACATTTATAGCATATAGGAGGTGATCTATTTTTATTTACCTGCAACTTACAATACCTTGTGATGTGCCCAAGGTTATTACATTTGTAACATGTGGTTTTAGCCACTGAATCTTTCCTAATTTTATCTTGTCTATATATAGATTGATCAGGTTTCCTGCATTCTGCTTTCTTGTGCCCATATACATGAAAATTAAAAAAATAACTAGAAAAAGGTTTGAAAGGGGATTTACCTCTGCAATCTCTCTTCATATGTCCAACCTTTTTACATCCAAAAGATCTACCTCTAAAAGGTCTGAAATGTTCTTTAGGTTCTTCAGGAGTAGGTTTTTCTCCATCAATCTTCACATCAGATTTTTCTTCTTGATTCTTGGAACATTTAGCTTCATTGAAGCCAACACCAATCATGTATCATTTAGGTTTCTATCTTTCTCTTTGTTCATCGATCAAGTCACTACTCTTGTGAAGTTTCTCAATATGCTTCTTTTCCTCAACAACTTCACCTTTTATGATCTGATTATATTTCTCTAATTCCAGATACTTTTTCTTGTAGTGATCAAGTTTAGTATTCATTTGTCCCATCAGAATATAAGCATCCTTCAAAGATTCTTTAGTATTGTTTTTAGCATCCTTTTCTTTTTGAATCTCTTTGGCCATCATTTCATGATTAAGCTTTAAAGTATCATTCTCTTGTCCAAGTTCTTTTATCTGATCTGAAGTATCATTTTCTAAATCCTCTTTTATCTTAACCATAAGATCCTGTCTCTGACTTCTGGAAAGTTTGAGCTGATATTTTAGTTTCTTAATGAATCCCTCATTTCTTCTCAAATTGAATCTCAAGCCACCATTCTCTGCTTTTTTTTGTCAAGGTCTTCAAGTGCTGCTTCAAAATTTTCCTCCAAAATTTTAGAATCCATCTTGATCTCCCTTAAGTTGTTAAACTTTCACTCCAAGGGCTAAAAACTCTGATACCAATTGTTAGGATTAAGTAACATTGAGAGGGGCGAAGTGGGGGTGAATCAGTATTACAACACTTCAAGCATGAACTTAATAAATTCCAAATTAACCATACAATTAATGAAAAGAAAAGAACATAAGCACATAACACATAACTCATAACACCATGAATTTTTGTCGAGGAAGCCCTTGCCAATGGAAAATCCTAGTGGGGATGGTACCCACAAATATGTACTAAAAGTATAGTGTCCCTGTTAGGAGCTGAGTATTACATTAGCACATTTCCCTATTAGGGGAGTACACAACCCCGTTAAAGGCACACTAAGCACATAACTCTTACAATAAGAAATAGTTCTGTTACAATCTCAGAAATGAACATTACAAGGATCAACTATGCTTAGATAGTTCCTATTATAGCTCTCAACTATCTGATATGCATTCCATCTTCTTTATATAATCTCTTCACAACATCTATTTCTTTCACATCCTTATCTTAACAAAAATCTCTTTATATGTGTGTGTGTGTGTGTGTGTGTGTGTGTGTGTGTTACATCATTCAGGCGGTGACCTTATACTACCAAATAATAGGTAATCTGCATTCTCAATCCAACTTATCACATTTGGATTCCATGTCATACTCCCTTAATCATCGTGACTATTCATCTACCCTATTTCTCTATTAGTTTATCTTCGCATGACTTCAAAACACTGTAACTCACTAGGATCTATACCAAAACTCAAATGACCTTAACCGAAGGTCTTACACATTGTGTGTGTAAGATTACACCTTCATGAAATTAAGATTAAGAACAACGATTCTATGGAAAGAAAATACAAATTAATCTAAGAATTGAAGCTAAAAATCTATATCATCTCATGGTTCTCTATCCAAGCTTTGTTAAGAGAACTCTCAGGCTTAATCTCTCTCAAGGACAATCCTAGAATGAGAAATGAATGATAAAAAAATTCTCAAATCTAGCTTAGAATTATTAAAATTCTCAAAATGCTCCAAGATATGATAGAAAACAATAAATGCTCTTAAAACATGATATACTAAATGTTATGAAAATTCTAAAATGCTCTCAAAAGATCTCAAATGCTCTCCATGTGCCTATAATAAGGATGCTTTTACTATTGAAATTCTTGGATCCCAAACACAAAGGAAATGGCTTGTATTTATAGCATTTTCCCAAGGGTAGGGGGTAGAGTGAGTTGATCATGATCAAATTTTGGTAAAGTCAAAAGCTTTGAGGTGTTTTCAAATGGAGGGAAAGTTGGTTGGTTGTCTCAAAGATATTAGGAATTAAATAACGCAATCATTTAATTAATTTAGCCATGGAAGGGTGATTGGGTTGGATTTGATCTTTTTGATTTAAACTATACAATTGAAAATTCAATTGCATAATTTGATTAATCCCTTTAGGCTTCAATATAATTATTTGATTTCATGATTATTTGATCTTTTAATTTCATTTGATTTTTGTCCATTTATTTTGATAAATGTCCATTTGATTTGATCCATTTGTTTTGCATTGAGATGATATTTTAAGGTATTTAGCTGGGACTTGCAATTTTGAATGCTTGAGATACACCTGGTCAAATTTAGGTGTCTAGAAATGCCCCTCTTTGAATTGATGTGTGAAGCGCATTGATTCAAAGAAAACTTGATCATCCTGAGTGTTGATTCGATGCTGATGAGCTGGTTGACTGATATGAAAACCTGATATGAAATTCTGATATGAAACCCTTATATGAAACCTTGATATGAAATCTTGATATGAAATATTTGATATGAAACCTTGATATGATACTCTAATATGAAATCTCTGATATGATGCCCTGATATGAAATCTTGATATGAAACTCTGACATGAAACCTTGATATGAAATCTTGATATGAAACTTTGATATGAAACTTGATTTGATGCCCCACTAATAATGTTTGAAATTTCAATGCCCCAGATTTGATACAAGATATGATACAAAATCCTAGTTAGATGATATGATGATGCCCCCTCAGAAATGAAATCATATTGATCATGGGTAAAATTTTTTGATGAACAAAGTTGATAGAAGAGATCCAAGATGATTGCATTTCTGATAATAATGATGGTTTGAAAAATGGTGAACAAATGCCCCAGTGTGCAGAATATGCAGATTAGGTTTGACTGGGTCAAAAATCTCACAAAATAGGTTAAAATAGCTTAAATAGGTTGAAAAACCCAAATTTACCATTCATTTTTACTATTGAGATTTTGCTCTGAGCCTTTAATGATTGACAGTGATGGTGGTCCCCATTCAAGAGCATAGGTTCAAGTGAGCATGAATATATCTGAGAGTTCCTAACTACGGGCCTCTAGTGAGTGGTTCAAACTCGCTTAGTGCATTTATTGCTTTTGAAATAGCATTTAATACATGTTTTTATTTCTTTCTAGGAAAATTTTTGCAAAATGTCGTGTAGGATAGATAAAGTTCCGCGTAGGGCATAGAAAAGTCACCTCCGCATGTGAAAGAGCTACATAGGAGCAATCCTTAGCCGTGTAGGAGCTAGGGAAAAATTTTCACCTAAATAGTAATGAGCCGCATGAGTTGTGAAAAGCCGTGTAGACCTATAAAAGACTGCCTAATTAGTTAAGTGCCACCTCTGATTAGTAAAGAGCTACTTTTAATGAGTAAAAAGTTGTAGGGCTTGAAATGTCGTGTATAATAAGTTAAGTGCCGCCTACCATAAAATTGGAATTTTGATATAGGAAAAAGATGAAATCAGTGTGATTGATCATCCAGATGACCTGATTAGATTCCAAGCTAGAAAATGTATGTCCAAAATGTTACGTAGGGTTCAGGATATTAGAAAAGTCACAATGATGAATGTTTGATAGGTCAATTAGATATGATTAAAAATGATTACGAATTGTCCTTGTGTCTCATGATATAGAGGCTAGGAGAAATAATTTGATACACTCAAGTTAGAGCAAAGATAGATTTAATGTGTTTGATTGACGTATAATGGTTCACCAAGAGAAAAACTAACATGATTCACTTTGTTTCAAAATGTAGGAACATTACTGCATGTTGCAGGTACGAGGTGTAGCGTTATGGATTTTTTATTTAGTAGATGAGCTTACACCTCTTGAGCAGCATACTATTAAGACAAGTGGACTCAGTTTCCTATTAGATCTCCCTCTATTTCAATTGAATCGAGGTCTCTTGATAGCTATGGCCGAGCGATGGCACTTTGACCATAATACATTTCATTTACCTCTTGGCGAGATGACTATTACGCCAAAGGATGTATATAGATTATTGAGGATCCTGACTCATGGAGAGCGGGTGTATTATGATTCAATGTATGATAGTAGTGTTTGTAGATGGGTGTTTGGAGATAATGCCATTGATGATGATTGCATTACTTGGGCACAGTTTTCCTCTTTTCCTACTTTACCAGCGTTATTAGGAGCTATGATTAGGGGATTACTATTGCCAGATAGGAGAGGTCATGGTTTCACGGTAGGATGGGGAAAGATTTTAGAGGATCTGATTGCACATCCATGGAGATTGGATTGGGCCTCTTGTGTATTGGCTCAGTTATATCATGATCTTCACGAGATTGTGTATCGGCGTAGTGCAGCTATTTCTGCAGTTGTGGTATTATTATAGTTATGGACTTGGGAGAATCTACCTATTTTGAGGCAATTTTCAGCTTGAGTATGGGTTTGTGGTTATCCATATGCTTTTCTATATGATGACATGGAAGTCCAACATCGTCCAGGAAAGCTTGATTTTTGGAGATGTACCATTGATGATATTGATCAGGTAGTATGGAGGCCATATCTGTAGTGTGAGAGGTGATGGCAGGATGATGATGAGTTAGCATATATGTTTTCACCTTGATGGACGATAGGCCGATCACCATTAGTCATTGAGATATTTTGCTTCTCGAGAGTACTCTGACAGTTTGGCCGAGTGCAGAATATGTCACAGGGTATGGCACTCTATGCCAGGGTATAGGCTAAGAGATCGATGTGGGGAGCATAGGTTGACTATTGGTTAGCTTGTTTGAAGATTGATCATCTCAGATATGGTGTATGGTATATGATGCCATAGGTTACAGATGCAGGGATATCGACTGAGTATCACGAGTGGTTCTTGCAGCATTGGTTCGTTTGATTTACTAATCCAACAGAGCCCATTCTTGATGTTGATGAGCTCTTAGATGATGATGGAGATGATGGGGATGAAGGGGATGATGGCGGTAGGCCATGTAGGCCCAATCAGAGGGAACCTAGGGTGCCTTAGGTATAGAGAGCTGCTAGACCTTGGATGAGAGGTGGACATGTGAGAGGCCGAGATGATAGATTTAGGCAGCCTAGGAAGAGACGAGCATGAGTACAGGTAGCTCAGGATGAGGCTCCCTTGATAGTGGGTGCAGATTGGGCCATACATAGACATAGACATGTCCAGGTGGCCAAACAAGTTCCAGTTCAAGGAAAAAGACCATAGGTGGATCCACAGGTCAGTATGGCACAAGTGATACCTCAGGTACCCTTAGCACCTCAGGCACCACAGGCTCCTGCAGCATCACAGGAACTTCTAGTTCCTCCTGTTATGGATGATTTAGTGCAGAATGTGAGGGGTTTACAGGCAGGGATGACTGTAGTGACAACTAGATTGGATTAGGTTTCTACTATGTTGCAAATTTTTTTGGCTACTCTAGCTCAGTTACCTACTAGTGCGAGCACAAGTCAGGCACCTCCTAGTGCATAGGATAGAGCTGGTGATAGGGATCCTGATGGTGCAGGGGGTTCAGGCACATGTTTAGCTGGAGATGGATCTGGTGCCCCTGCTGGGTCATGAGACAGATTTGGACCCATGATATCTAGATATAGCTTTGAGGATGTATCATATGTATTTTTGTTTTGAGCAGGACTTTGATGTATGGACCATTGTATTGGTGTACCTTTGATGTACAGATTTATGTTATAGACATTGATGATAGACATTTATCTATGATGATCTTTAATTCCTCCTTTGATGATGTTATGAGATTTCCTTTTATGCATATCTACATGTTTCTATGATGCATTTATTTCTATTGTTCTATGGATGCAAATGTCTTATAGTAGGACATAGATAAATGGATGCAAATGATGTTAATGCAATTTATCTCTATATGCTTTTATGATTGAACCATGTATGGATTATGCAATGTAAAGAATGCAATACTTAGGGCTATGATAAATGAAATGCAACTATCTTTTTGTTTTTGGATGTATGCAATTTAACTTATGATATGCAATTCTAAATGATGATATGGATACATGAATAATGATTAATGTTTCTTTTTCTTTTTTTTTTCTCTTGACATGAAAATATGTAATGAATAATGACTAATGATGATGAATGCAAAGGAAAATCTCATTTTGAATGACTTGAAACCATTAAATTTGATAAAGTGTTGTCAACTTTTATCTCCCCCCTCTTGAACTTGGAAAATTGCTAGAAAGACAACCCATTTGAGAACTAAGCTTTGGAGAATGCATTTAAGCTAAAATGCAACATGCAATTAATCTAACATGAAGATGAAATTAATCTAACATGAAGATGCA
The DNA here is from genome assembly GCA_018584345.1 of Thuja plicata. NCBI lineage: Eukaryota > Viridiplantae > Streptophyta > Pinopsida > Cupressales > Cupressaceae > Thuja > Thuja plicata. Next base: position 2,311,289 of record MU225293.1, on the reverse strand, counting down.
ATGCAACTAATTGTCCTTGAGATTTGTGAAAGAAAATGCAAACTGAGATATATTTTCATCATAGAGCATTGTGGAACTAGGAGTCGATACAATCCTTACTAGTGCAACTGTGACCATAAAAATATGAATATGACTTTCCCTCGTGTGGTAACCTCTTCTATGAAACCAAGTACAACCCTCACTAGTTGAATGACCAACTATGGGATTATGACTACTGGTTTAATCAGATTCAATGTTGCAAGTGGATGTTGGTATTAAGATATGGAAAATCTAAATAGCCAACGTATCCTTTTGCGTAAACAAACAAAGGTTAACCCTCGGTCCTATATGAATGTCCTCTATGGTTCTTTGATGACCATGTCCTTAGAATAATTCACACAAGTTAAAGAATCTTCCTCAAAATAGTCACTCAGAAGCTTAAGAAAACATCATGTCTCTTATCATTGCCAATCTAGTTGAAACATCATCAATTAGCTAAAAAGAACATGACTTGAAAAAATTAATGAAAAACTCATCAAAATTTCCAAGTGTTTATGAAATGTATCAAGATTTTCAAATAAGAATTCCAGACAATCTGATCATTTAGGGTGTGTTAATTTTTAATCCTGATAAAATAAGTCAATGAAACTCAAGGAGCATATTATGAGATCAAACTATTTAGGGTTGAACAATGATATTCATTAAAAGTTCAAAAATGTCTCTCTTGAATCTAAAAATCAGCTTCTGATGTGTGACCAAAATGTTGAACTATTGAATCCGGTTGGTACCAAAATCTATGATGTGTGCCCCCAAGTGATAAATGTGATCAATGTGAAACTTAGGGCAACTGAACCTAGAATGTGACAAAATGTATCTCTGAGACTTTATTAGGGCAATGCACAAATGACAGAAGCAATGAGGCTATGGACAAGTGAGATGAGGAACCGTAATATGTACAAATGCAACAAGGAAACACCTAAGGGACAAAAGATGCCTGTTTCCAGGTTTTCACCTCTTGGGATTATTGCTCTTTTTCTCTCTTCCCTTTTTTTTTTCTACCAAGGTGCCTATTGCTAGGTTTTCACCAAGGCACTTTTTTCTCTTTTTCAAATGTTTTTGGCTTTTTGAATTTTCTTATTTTTTTGTATTTTTGATCTTTTCTCCTATTTTTGGTATTTTTGAATTTTTCCATGTACAAGGGTGATACTTGACTCATCTGATACTCTCAACTTATACTCTTTATTCTGATACTCTTTCCTCTGAATCAGGCGTGGAACCTCTTAAGATGAATCCTATTAATAGGTTCTAGCAATTCATATCCATCACAATCGGCCAGTTTGTAGGTCCCCATACCAAATGAAGAAACAATGACAAAAGGACCAAGCCAATTTGCTTCCCACTTTCCTTTCTTTTCTCTATCAGCCTAATTTTTTGGATTTTCTCTCAATACTAGATCCCCTATTTGAAAGTTTCTTGGCTTGATATGCTTGTTATAGTTCCTAGAAATTTGATTCTAATACACTTTCAAATGATCATAGGCTTGAGTTTGATGTTCCTCCAACAATTCCAATTGTTGAAGATAGACAACTCTATAATCCTCATCCATTATTAATCCATGCAATGAGACTTTGAGGGATGGTATTTCAAATTCTAAAGGAAGAAAAACTTTGGCCCCATAAACCAAAGAAAAAGGTGTAGCTCCTGTCAGGGTTCGAATACTAGTCCTATAGGCCCATAATGCTGGATTGATTTGAAGGTGCCAATCCTTCCCTTATTTTCCAATAGATCGCTTAAGCATTTTAAGGATGTTTTTGTTGGTAGATTCTTCTTGTCGATTACCTTGGGGATAGTAAATGGATGAAGAGTGTTGTGTAATATGGAATGTGTCACAAAGTTCATCAATATCTTTGTTCTTAAACTATTTTCCATTATCCGTAATGATGGCATGAGGAATTCCATATCTTCAAATGATATGATTTAGGATAAACATGGAAATTTGTTTTCCTATCGTAGTTGATAAAGGGACAACTTCAACCCATTTAGTAAAGTATTCTATCGTTGTGATTATATACTTGTGTCCATTTGAAGAAGGTGGATAAATCATGCCAATAAAGTTAAAACCCCATTGTTAGAATGGCCAGGGTGTGACAAAAGGGTGTAATTCTTGTGCTGGTGCATGAATCAAGTTTCCATGGTATTGAAATTTCACACAAACTTTAACATATTGACAAGCGTCTCTTTCTAAAGTTTTCCAAAAGTACCCAATATGTAAGATTTTATTAGCTAGGTTTAAACCATTTGAATGCGACCCACAAATCCCCTTGTGAATGTATTTTAAAGCTAATTTTGATTCATCTTCCTCTAGACATCTAAGGAGCATTTCGTCAAGACCTTTACGATACAATGTGTTAGAAAGGATAGTATAACAAGCGACTTGTCTTATGAAATTTTTCTTTTGAGTGCGGGTTTGGTCTATAGGTAGGGTTTGATTTTTGAGGTAGGCATAGATAGGTCCATACCATGGAGAGTCATGTCCATGTAAAAGGGAAATAATTTGGGTATCAGGTAGGTCAAATGTTGGTTTAACCAATTCTTCCACCAAGAACTCATACTTTTCATTTTGATTAGGTAACTGAAGTAAAGATGCCAAAGTAGCCATTGCATCTGCTACTCTATTATTGTCTCTTGGAATTTGTGCAAAAGTAGTCAAAGAAAAGTACTTCTTCCAGTTATCCACCAACTTCTTGTAAGGAATCAATTTTTCATCCTTAGAATTATATTCATCATTGACTTGATTAATGACTAATTGAGAGTCCCCATAGACCTGTAATTCTATGAAATTCCATTCCAAGGTTGTCTTGATTCCTATGACCAAAGCTTGATTCTCTGCTATGTTATTGGTGCAAGGGAGCAATAACTTGTAAGATTTTGGGATTGTGTAACCTTGTGGTGTAATCAAAAGAATTCCTTCTACACTAACAAAGTATAGAGTCCATGTCTTAGCTTCGACATTTTCAATTTTAGAATCTGGGAATTCCACTTCTATAGGATGTGTAGATTCTTGAGGATATTCATCCAATTGATCGGCTATAACTTGACCTTTGATTGCTTTCCTATCAACATATTCAATGTCAAATTCACTAAGTACCATGACCCACTTCTCAATCCTTCCAGTTAAAGCTATTTTGCTAAGTAAGTATTTTGAGGGATCAATTTTAGCTATGAGTTTCACCTTATGCAATAACATATAGTGTCTTAACTTTTGAGAGGAAAATACCACTGCTAGGCAAGCCCTTTCCATGAAGCTATAATTTAACTCATATTTGATCAAGGTTCTACTCAAATAGTAGCTAGCTCTTTCTTTTCCTTCATCAAGTATACTTTCAATAATGAAAAGGCTTTATTACAATCCTCATCCCATGTGAAGATGGTGTCTTTATAAAGTATTCTGGTGAAAGAATGGCATTTTCCTGCCAATTGATAAATGAACCTTCTTATAGATTGAAGTCTTCCTTGAAGTGACCTCATTTGACTAATAGTATTTGGAATTTCCATGCCCATTATTGCTTGTACCTTTTTAGGATCTATTTCAATGCCTTTTGCTGAAACAATGTATCCTAGGAGTTTTCCAGATTGTACCCCAAAAGCACATTTCTTTAGGTTAAGTCTCACCTTGAATTTTTATAGCCTTGTAAAAATATTTTCAAGTATGGATAGATGATCTTTTCTTTTATGCGACTTAGCTAAAATGTCATCCACATAATCTTCCATAAAGGTGTGCATCATGTCATGGAAAATGGTAGTCATGGCTCTTTGATAAGTGGCTCTGGCATTTTTGAGACCGAAGGGCATTACATTCCAACAAAAGGTACCCCATGGGCATGTAAAATCTATCTTCTCTTGATCCTTAGGTGCTATGCAAATTTGGTTATACCCACTAAATCCATCCATAAGTGAAAGCATAAAATGACCTATAGTGAGATCCACAATAGCATAAATGCTAGGTAAGGGAAAGTCATCTTTTGGACAAGCAAGGTTTAAATCTCTGAAATCTGTGCAGATTCTTATGGTTTTATCATGTTTGGTAACTGGTACAATATTGGAGATCCATTCGGCATATGCTATTACTCTTATAAATCTTTCCTTGAGCAATTTCTCCAATTCAACTTTGACTAATAGAGCTATATCTGGATGAATGATGCATCATGAAACTTGGATCTAATCTGGGCATGTCAGCATATGACCATGCAAATTTGATTTTTTTTTTCTTGAAAGAATGCAATGAATTCTTCTCTCTCCAAAGGACTCAAAGGTGTTGCTAAGTGAATGAATTTAGGATCCCTTTCTGTTCCAATGTTAACCTTTTATATGAGTTCAATAAGTATAGGTGATCTTTTATCTTCATGAGTTGGTAAGGTGTCCAACCTCTCTCCCTTAGGTACCATAGTTGGGTTTTCACCTTCGGAAACATCGTTTATTTTTACTTTTTTTGGGTCTAGCACTGCCACATGGTGGTTTTCACCACTAGACCTTCTCTTTTTTTTTTGTATATTTTCTCTTCATTTTTTGGATTAAGAGGTTGAAAACCTACCCCTATCATCATGTCCAGAGTGAATTCATTGGTGGAAGAATTGGGTTTGACCGCATTGAGGTATAAGGCCATTATATTATCAATTGGGAAGTAGAGTAAGTCATTTGACTTGGACAGATCCCAATCGATAAGTTTGGGATGCATTAGGGGACAAAGATTCATTGATAGGACTTTCATTTGAAGGATTTAAGGAAATGACTTAATTGAATGGTTCATACATTATATCGTCATGGTCTATCACATGTGCCTCTTCAAGATGGTCCATGGAAGAAGGATCAAAATCCTCTTCATCAGAGTCCTCTAAGATTTCTATGGGAAAGAAATCATGTGGATTAAACACTAGGTTAGAATCTCCCACCCATGAAGGTACCCAAGGTTCACCTACCCATTGAGTGAAAATAGGTGTTTTTTCTATGTTGACTTGTTGAGGTTCACTTGATGTTTGAGTTGAATTCGAACTTTGAGCCATATGTTCTTGATTCTCAACTTTAGGAGGAGTTGCATAAGTGTGAATGGTATCAACCTCTATGTCATGAAAAGATTCTTTGGACAAGGAATCCCACTCATAATCTCTAGAATCATCTTCACTTTTAGAACCTACCATATGAATATGTGCATGAAAATCATGCATGGGACTCAAACTTTCTCCTTTATGTTTAAAGCCTATGCCTTCTTTCTCTTCTTTGGCTCTCCAAACTAGTTCAATAGGTTCCAACAACCCTCTATGTTGAACTCCTAAGGGTCCTCTTCCTTTATACCTCATTTTCTTCATGATATCAAATCCTTTGCCATATTGATCAGTTTGGATATTGATATGTTGCACCCTTTCATTGGAATTATCTGAATTATCATCCTCTTTATAGAGCCATTGTAATACCTCATCATCT
>MU225293.1:2269325-2305706 GCA_018584345.1 Thuja plicata | reverse complement strand
TGTCCTTGGAGATGTAGGTAAATCAAAGAGGGAAACAGAATATTCCCCTACTCCTTTTGAGTTAATTTTACATTGTTTCTCAAATTGATGCATTAGGTCACTCATCTTTTCATAGTGATATTTCTTATTTTGTTCCCTTTCTTCCTTAGTGGGTTTAGAAGTTTCCAATCTTAAGGTTGAAGTTTGAATTGAATTATCCTTCAAATTTGAACCCTCATAACTCATCTTTTCTTTTCCCTTCGTCGATGTAGTTGAGTTAGTTTGAATAGGGTTAGGAGTAGATGTGACATTTGATGTTGGTTCTGACTTTTCCTCTTTGGCCTCTTCCATGGTAATATCAGAGATAACTCTTTCCCCTTTATGTGGAATATACAATTCATGACTTGGCTTTAAAGCATTACAATATTGGAACGGTTTTGAATCTGCTCCAATTGTGATCTCCTCCCCCAAGTATGGAAATTTTATACATTAGTGATATGTAGAAGGTACCACTTGCATATAATGTATCCAAGGCCTTCCTAGTAAGATGTTGTAAGTCAATTTCATGTCAAGGACCTGACATATAGTGTCCTTTATGATAGGTTCCACTTGAATTGGTAGAATGATCATACCCTTTGAAGATCTTTCCTCTTCATCAAAAGCCTTAATAGTGATTTGCTTCTTTGGATCAATGGAAGACTCGGATAACCCTAATGACTTAACAAGGTTTAAAGTGCAAATATTTAGACCAGATCCACCATTTATGATAACTCTCTTAACCCTATGTCTTTGGATTAATACCTCGATATGCAAGGGTAAGTTTTGAGGATGTGTGATAGACATGTCATCTTGTTCCACAAAGGAAAGACAATGAGGGGCTATGAGGTGCCCTACCATGTTCTGAAATTTGTCTTCCTTCAAGTTTATAGGAACCGTGGTCTCACACAAGACTTTTTCTAGAATCTCCTTGTGATTAGGAGATAATTTTAACAACTCCAAAATTGATATTTGGGCTGGAGTCTTTTGTAATTGATCCACCAAACTATAAGGCTTCGTGACGGGTGGTGTTTGTTTAGCCAAAATAATTGGTGTTTTAGGGCCAATAGTAATAGGAGTACCCCCTTGTAAGGTAATCTTTGAGGCTTTCCCCCTTGTGATGGCATTAGCGGACCCTCGAATAGGTTGGTCTTTAACCACAACAACATTTATGGTATTGTCATAAGTATGAGAAAAGTTAACATTATGACTGCCTTTTGCATTATTCACATTGCTTCCTCCATTGTTGGTGTTAGAAGATTCTCCCTTTTCATGCTTATAAAAAGGAGTTTTAAAGGTTGTGTGATCTTCATTAGTTTCAGGACCGTCCACCTTTATCACACCATTGTCTATGAGATCTTGTACCACATGTTTGAGATGTAGGCAATCATTGGTCTTATGTCCCCTATTTTGATGATAGTCATAATGGTTGTTCTCATTCCACTAGTTTGGCTTGATGTGAGGTTCATATGGTTGAGCCTATGGTAGATCGATAATTTTATTTGCAATAAGTTTCCTTAATACATTTTCCAATTGTTCACCCAAAGTAGTGAATGTCCTTTTGGGTGTAGGTGCAAAGAAAGGTTTAGGCTTAGGAGCCCCTTGATTATTCCCAAAGTTGTTATCAGTGTTGTTGTTGAAGGGCACTTTGGGTGCTTGATTCACATTATTGGCTTGAACTGAGTTTTGAGTGACATTTAAAGGGATAGCCTTTAAAGTATTAGCCTCCACCACTCCATTGTTAACCACTCCTTTATTTTTGTTATTTTTTTTTCCAAAATGGACTGTTGTTGTTGTTGGAATTCTGATTTTGATTGGTGTTGGAGGTATTGTTGTTGTTATTCTTGTTATCTTTGTAGAGTTTGATTTCTCCAATTTTTAACAATACCTCTTCTGTTGTCACCCCATTCTCAATTAAGTCTTGAAATGATCTATGACATTTTAGCCTTAGTCGATAGTTCATTTCTTGATTCAAGCTGTTTGCAAAAATATCCATCTTTTCTTTTTCGGGTACACTTCGAAGGTATCTAGAAAATACCGCTCTCCATCGTTGTAGGAAAATTAGGAATCCCTCTCCTTCTCTTTGTTTGGTGTTGCATAGATTAAGCATTGTAACCTTGTGTTTGATGTTATAAGAATAGTGAGTTACAAATTTAGAGGTCAATTCCTCAAAGGTTCTAATTCCAGAGGGTAATTTTGAAAACCACTCCATTGCTATACCTCCCAAACTTCTAGAGAACAACCTCATACGGTAAGTTGTGTCATGCATGAACTCTAGACTTAGGGCACAAAATTTCCTTAAGTGATCTTGAGGATTATATGTTCCTTCATATTTATCATATTTCAGATAAATAGCATTTGTTGGAAATGGTATCATGATTAAAGACTTGTCAAATGGAAATGGACACAAGGCTTCAATAGAAAAAGGTTTAGGAGCCCCACTTTATTTTATTGTGACCAATTGTATCTGGAAAAGTTGGAATTGTTTGTTCAGGATATCAAAGGGGTTAGCCTCAGCTTCTTCTCATTGGAGCTTAGTGACATCATAATCCCATGGAAGTTTGAGACCCATTTGTGCTAGGTCTAGAAAGTACTTCTCTTTGTCTTTTTCCAACACCTTTTCCATGAGTTTCATAAAGAAAGGGATTTGCATAGCCTCATTAACCTTTTCATCTGTTAACTCCTCATCATTAGGGTCTATATTGCCCCCATTGTTGGTATTGTTCATCCCTTGATTGTTAGGATCCATGTTTTTCCCTCCGTTGGTATTATTGTTGGATCCTTTGTTGTTAGCATCAACATATGTTCCTCCGTTGGTATTTTTGTTGGATCCTTTGTTATTAGGATCAACATTTCCTTGTTTGTTCATATCCTTGTTCCAATGATTAATTTTATCAGGATCTATATGGCCAAATGGAAAAGACATCCTCGGTTCTATTTCTTTGATGGTTCGTGTAAGGGTTTTGCAGAAAAAGGATCACCTGGGAAGGGACACTCTTGTCTCAGATAAGATCCGTCTGGTTGTAGGGTAGTCTTGATGTAATGGGATCAAGTAAAAACTAGCATTAACATATGTCAGATAAAGATCTTAGGTTTCAAACTCACTTAAATGACCAATCTATGAATAAATTTGCAAAATGCCTAATAATGACAGATTCTGATCAAGTTAGGTATTCACAGTGATAGAATGTCAAAAAGGGTATCCAAAAATTAAACTTTGTTATTTTCAATCCTTCAGAAGATACCCATTGTTTGTCCTTTTAAAATTATAGATGGCTCTTACTTGTGTGTAGGCAGACTTTAAATGTTAACACACGGTCACTGGAAAACCTTTACGCAGTGCTTTGCAGTTGGCAGGCGGCGTTTGTCTGTTGATAGGAGGTTTTGAAATATTTGTACGCGGAAATTTTCAATAGCACACGTGGTTGTTTAATGCTTTTACGTGGCATTTTAAGATTAAAAAGCAACCCAATTTTGTTTGTAAGTGGCTCTAAAATGATGATAAATGGCGCTTTGCTGATCAAAGTTGATTTTAGCAATTTTATTGGTATTTTCTGGGTTTAAAAGTTTAAAGTCTTTGATAAGATTTATGAAAAAAGATTCTTGCATGAAAATATAGTACAAGCTCAACAAACACATCAAAATTGTACCATTTTCCTAAAACCACACTAAAAGTGTATGTTCTCAGATGTTTTAATAGGTTTTCCCAAGAATGTCTTCCAAACAGTCTACCTTAGAGTCAACAAATTTAGTTTTTAATCATGGCTCTACAAAGGTAGGTCTGCTACTTTATTAGGTCTCAAACTATTCCGGTCTAAATCTTGACAAGATCCTTTACCCCTTTGAGGGCTTCCCACATGCACAAAAGTATAATTTTGTGCAAACTTGAAGGACTACTAGAGGAAGTGAGGATGGCTTGCACAAGTTTTAGTCACTTTCCAATTAAGTTAAAGTGCATTTATTTATAGTGGGTCAGACGATATTACGGTAAAAGAAAATATCTCCCACTTTGGGTCATTCCCTCTCACCGTCCTTGTAAGGAAAATCTTAGGAGGAAGGACCTTTAAAGCTCTATTTAACTAGCATGAATATGAAAAGTAAAAACCAAACTCAGTCCAACAAGTTTGGGAATCTGATTCACTCAAAGAGTGAAGAGAATATCCCTATTGTCTTTCTTCGTTCCAAACACCTCAAAGAGATTTGTTCATTTTCAACCTCTTGACAAGGAGGTTCTTAAAAAAATGAGATGTGTGGTTCAATTAATCCTTCCTTTCTTTTTACCACCCAAACATGACACTTTTGGCTTTTTGATCAACTTTGAGAAGTTGAGAGCATATACCTAATGTCTTGTTTGAATAGAAAATAGTAAGGTGTCCCTATTTATGCTAGATTTAAATGAATTTCCACAAGTTAAGTAATGCAAGCTTGATTAGATAAATACCTGATTTTGAAGCTAGCAAGGCTAGGCACATTTTTGAGTGTTTTGGCTTGTTTTGACTCACCTAGTGGCGATCGTTCCCACTCCGTCTCCTCCAACAAGTTAGTCAGCACAAAGCGAGGCAAAGTGAAGAAAACTTGGAAAAAATCAAATGAGAAATTCGCTCCTAAAAGCTCTTTTAATGAAAGATTTATCAATTAAAGCTTTAAATAATTAGGCATAAAATCAATTAAAGAGTAGGAAATTTTTGTTTGTAAGAAAAAAACACCTTAATGTAGTGATCATACAAGTGTTCTTCCTCAAATAAAATCTCTAACAAATTTTTTGTATGTATTTATTTATCATTCTTGGTTTTGATTCTTACCTCTTTGCTAGGCTTTCAGATTCGCTTCTCTAGTTTCTGCACCTTTGGGTGATTTTTCATCTGCAAGACAGAAAAACACAGAGAATTAGAACAATGATCAAATTAATCAAAATATGATTTAAATAAAAAGTAATTACGTGGCATTTAACAGCTAAAGAGCGGCGTTTAAATGTTGCTAAGCGTAAATGAAATATTGCTATGTGGATTTTAAATCTTAACAAGCGGCTTTTAAAAAATCACATGAGGCTAATTAAAATTAACAAGCAGCACTGAAAGTGGAAAAGGCAACCAAAGATTGCTTGTAAGAGGCTGTTGAAAAATCTTAGGCAGCACAATTTATCTAGTAGGCGGCATGCTTTATCTAGTAGGTGGCCCACTTTATCTAGAATGCGGCTGCAAAATGAAAGACAGAGAGGAATCAGGCTCTGTAGGTGGCATTTTATTGTTCATAGGCGACTCTTGACATCACATAAATGACTCTTCTCTTGTTTTATGCAAAAATAACACCAAGAAAAAGAAAACACATGAAATCTTATTATAGAAATGTTATTAAAGAGGCTTAAAGCCCCACGTTGGGTGCCATTTGTGTGTGTAAGATTACACCTTCATGAAAGTAAGATTAAGAACAACAATTCTATGGAAAAATAATACAAATTAATCTAAGAATTGAAGCTAAAAATCTATATCATCTCATGGTTCTCTATCCAATATTTGTTAAGAGAGCTCTCAGGCTTAATCTCTCTCAAGGACAATCCTAGAACGAGAAATGAATGATAAAAAAATGCTCAAATCTAGCTTAGAATGCTTAAAATGCTTAAAATGCTCCAAGATATGGTAGAAAAAAACAAATGCTCTTAAAACATGATATACTAAATGTTATGCAAATGTTGAAATGCTCTCAAAAGCTCTCAAATGCTCTCCATGTGCCTATAATAAGGTTGCTTTAGCTCTTGAAATTATTGTATCCCAAACACAGAGGAAATGACTTATATTTATAGCATTTTCCCAAGGGTAGGGGGTAGAGTGAGTTGATCACGATCAAAGTTTGGTTAAGTCAAAAGCTTTGAGGTGTTTTCAAATGGAGGGAAAGTTGGTTAGTTGTCTCAAAGATATTAGGAATTAAATAACTCAATCATTTAATTAATTTAGCCATGGAAGGGCGATTGGGTTGGATTTGATATTTTTGATTTAAACTATACAATTGAAAAATCAATTGCATAATTTGATTAACCCCTTTAGGATTGAATTTAATTATTTGATTTCATGATTATTTGATCTTTTAATTTGATTTTATTTTTGTCCATTTGTTTTGATAAATGTCCATTTGATTTGATCCATTTGTTTTGCATTGAGATGAGATTTTAAGGTATTTAGCTGAGACTTGCAATTTTGAATGCTTGAGATACACTTGGTCAATTTTAGGTGTCTACACACATTTCAAAATGTCTTCCTCTAAGCTCGTATGTCATCAAACATCATCTACTATCTTCATTGTCCAAAACTATACTGTTATACTTTGTCTTACTGATTACTGTACTAAGTCATTTTTCTATTTGCATCTCCAAAACTGTAAACAACTCCAAGCGGTCATCATACCAGATGTGTTGCCATAAATGACAACCCTCAAGTGTCCCATAGCACTCCAAAATGCATCACTTTCCAATAGATAAGACATTATGAGTATATGCTTGGATAAAACAAACTATTTTATAATAAATGATTTAAAGAATTTGCATGAATTTATGCTTATATTCATGATTATATTGTTTATGAAGATGATTCATTTATTTTATTACATGATGAGGTTTTTATTACTTTGGAGCTAACCATACTAACCCAATTATTCTCTAATATCAATACTATATGATGTGTTTGCAGGATGAGGGGAGCCTGTAGTAGTCACTTCTATAGAAGATCTACATGATGTCGCATTCCCCCTCCTTGTCTTTCATTATCTGTTTGTATACATATATGTATTGGTGTACATGATATTCTTGTCTTGATGATTCAAGATTCAGGTACTAGGCATCATCTCCACTTGGCTACGTAGGTCTGAGTGTGGCTTCAAATCCTCGAACGGTGTTATTGTTGAAGAGACTCTACCAGGGTTCTCTCAAGAAACCCTTGTTGACTTAGGTTCCTATTTAGGGAAGTCAACCTATTCTTGGTGTTGACGAGACTTTGTGACATGGTCTACTGACAGATGTAAGTTATCACCAGGTACTGAGGTACTGACCAAATTTGCATATAAAGGTTATCCAGAGAAATGAGATTCTCTAGGCCTTCAATCACCTGAGAGTCAGGTCTCGACAATGAGGGGGATCAGTTGGGAGTGTGACTATTTTGTTTAGGGGGATAGCTGGTTATCTCGGCTCACCTACTCCAGGTATTTAGGTAAGTGAGGTTTCCTGCAAGCATTCGCTAGTTACCAAATAACTTCAAAAGATACGCCAGGGTTAGAAGTATTCCATCTACTTATAGTTTATGCTAAACATTCAAAACATCAACCATGCTCTAACATGCTACACTAAATACTGAATAAACATAGAACTAGCAGTTCATACTTATCTAATAGAGAGGAAAAATAAGGTTCTTAATCTACTTAAATCTTTAGAGCAAAGGAGGGACATAAGGAACATACAAAACAAAAAGAACATTAATCTAGATATAAGAATTCTAAAAAAATCATTGAGAGAATCCTTCCTTCTTCATTAACATGTTTCCAGCCAAAACTAGTGCGTAAAATAATGGCGGCTCCAAGGGAGCGTCTAACTACTAAGAGCTTCTAACAACTAAGGAACATTGAGCTCTGCAACTAAGAACTAGAAAATTGAAAGTGCTATAATTATGGAATGCAAAATCATCAATTTCGTCAACCCTTAGAATGAGGTCAGACTTATTATTTATACACCTCTTGCCATAAAACTAACCTAATTCATATTTACACTTTAACCAATATAATACAATTTCTGGTGGCCAGTACTACCCGCAACACACTACAAAGACCTCAAGATGGAAAAGGTTTGACATGTCAGAAGAATAAGACAAGAAAGGAGGAGTGGAATAATCAGCCTCAAGAAGAGAGCCGGAGGGAGAAAAGAACAAATCCGATCACCCAGGGACTGAGGCTACATGCCTCATCAATGAAAAAGTTTCTCCCTATCTCTGATGTACCAGGTGCTATGTTGGAGTACCACCTTGGGAAGACCATTTGTCAGGATCATCTTGTTGAGCTGACATGCCTTGCTAGAGTCACCCACCTTCTGACATCCTTATTAACTACTTTGGAAGTGACTAGTCAGCTTCAGGAATCAGGACGCTAATCGCCAAAAGAATACAAAACTATCAGATCTGACACTCCGAGATCTGGAAGCTTTCACTCCCAAAGAATAAGTAAATACAAAGTACATTTTCTGGTGATCATCTCCGAAACCCAGAGAAGTTTATTTTTCCTTAGTATCATTGAAGGTTTCTAGAAGCTAGGTGATTTCATCCTCGTTAACATCCTTGAGGCCGGCCTAGCAGAACTTGACCACCTCCATCTGCTCGCCCAGATCTAGAACATTTTCTTTAAACTCCGCGGACATCTTTTTCGCATCGTGACCTTGGAGCATTATGTGATTTATCCATGTCATTTTTGCTCCATCTATTCCCTTTGAGGATTGATACCAAGATTCCATTAGCTTGTTGACTTTTTCCATGACGTATTCCTCCGGAGTACATGTTTTAGTACTAAAATGATAAACTCCAGAGACCTTCAAAATGAATGACTTGTACAAATTAAAATAATATTGAACTTCTTGGTCTTTTTCACGTAGGGCCCCTACCAGTTGCTTGATTACGTCCAATATGAGGTCAAGTTTGGAGTGCTAGGTCCTGACAAATTCAAAAGACTCCTCTCCCAAAATTTTTACCTCACTGACAAATTCTTCTCTGATGCCAATGAGCTCAGCCAACTTAGCCTTCCATGCTTCATAATTTTCAACGTCTCCCTCCCAAATGGATATAGAAGCTTCATCCTGGTGTAGGATATTGCTGGCCGCATATAAGTCCAGGAGTGTGGATATTAAGAAGCATTAGACGTTTCCCACCTATTTGGTAATCCATTCGTCAACTACATGGGCCTTTCTCTTAATAGCCCATAGTGAATCTATGTCATCCTAAGGGAGTGGTTCCCTGGATGTGGAGACTTCTGGGGAAATGGGAGTAATAGGTTGTGCAAGCTCTGTCAACAGCCCCATGAGGTTTGCATTCTTTTCCTTTTTTGCCTTGAATTTATGGGCCTCCTTTTCATAGCACGCCTCTACCACCTTGGCCGCTTCTTTTAAAAGGTCTAGTTTTCACTATTTCCCTATGTTCCCTAGTGATTTTTTGGTGATGGAGTATTCATCGACCTTCGTTGTTGATTTGTCTACGTTTGGGGAAGGTGTTGCGATTACGACAATTGTATCTCTACCCATAATAGTTTGAAGAGTATGGACTGTCCAAGATTTCTTGGCCTTGGGAGGATTCTACACATGTGCCATCATCTCCAACAAGGAGAGATGGGCCTTGGGTATTCATAGGACCTTTCTCTTTTGGGACTCTACCAACCATTATGGTGGTAAGGGTGGCCTTGTAGCCAGAATTTATTCTTTTAGTTTCCCTCTGGGGTTTTTTGGTGTCCCCCTAGTATCCTCAACCATTTCTGACTCCTTCCCTATATCCTTGGGCTCACCAACAATTTTTACCTCAGTGGTACTTGTTTCCTTTGCCCCAATGTTCACATCCTTAGCAGTATTGGGATCAACATCTATTTCTTTGGGATTATATTCCCCACCTTACTGTTGTTCTTTGTGAGCTTCCTCTGCCATAGTGTTTTCTTCGATTGGTGTATTCTCTAGGGGTGGTGGAGGTATTAGGCCAAGCTTCAACATTTGGGCCACTGTAATTACCTCACCAAATGCTACCCTAGGAGGTGGCATTTGGAATATGGTAGTTGGGGTTATGGTTGATCCCGTGGGTCCAGTTTCCCCAACTGATGCCAACTTCTGACCCTATGCTTTCCTACTCTCTGTGGTTCCTGTAACATGTATCTCTAGGATGTTAGATATGTCTACCTATTCTTGTTCTTTTTCATCTTCTACTTGGGCTTCCTGCTCTTTGGAAGCTTCTTTCTCCGGGACTTCTTTTTCCTATGCGGCGATGTCTTCTGTCGACTTCATGATATCTCCCTATAGATTCCAAAATTCATCATTCCCAAATAAGTCGTTGAATTCATGTGGAGGGGTGGTCTCTAGTATATCCTTAGGGCTTGGGTCCGATTTTGGGGAGTCGAAAGAAACAATTTGTATTTATTGGATGCTTGGCATCTGAAGTTCTGGCTCCATTTTTGGCTAAGTGTTAGTCTTCTTTTTCTTTCTCCTAGTTACCAAAGGGGGCCCTGAATCTAACATAGCTTCTTGTTCCTCCTCTACCCAGTCCCTATTGCTCAGACCATCAATGATGCTAGTGAAGGGGAAGAGGGAGGACAGACCGGTCCAGCCATAAGTATCAGGGTGGCCAACCGTATGATTAACTTATCTTTCATTTTTTGTGAGACTGCCAGTGTCTGTTGTATTTTTTCCCCTATGGGGGCTGCAGATGGGACTTGGGAAGGGATTCCCACCTTCTTCTTTCCTCTATCCTTTCTTTTTGAGGAGGTTATGGCCTAGAATTTTAGCCTCGCATGAGCGGGCCATCTTTATGTGTGCTTCTTGGACATGCCTTCTTGAAATATCTGTGGCTATATTCGACCATGTTGTGGGTAAGGTCCTCAATTGTTGGACCTTCCTGGGAATTCTAGTTGGCTGGAGAGATAGCCATTTTCTCTACTCCCTTTTCTTTATATTGTGGGTCTACAGTGGACCCAGTGTCTGAGAAGTCGTTCGAGAATTTTTGAAGCTTCAGCCTCTCCATCATCCCCATTGTCATCCAGATGAAGTGTCAGCTCTAAACTTCAAAGTCATCCTGGTAATCTTCCCAAAAATCCTCCATGTGAAATGCATGGGGCTTTGGTACTTGGGGAGGTGTTGTTGCTATTTTTCCTAGCGGATCAAAGTTCTGTGCTAGATAGAATTCTATTAAGCCCAAAATTTTAAGCTTGTTGTCTACCTCCTTAGCCGTGGCCAAAATACAAGAATAGTTCCCACAGGTGATTGGGAATGGAACATTTGTTACCTTCTTTATCATGAAGAGGGTGTGCAACTCTAGGATCTACCAAAAATATTCTAAAAGAAATATTTTGTTCCCATAATGCTTGGGAAATAAATAGGTTTTCCCGAAGAAGCTGATCACCCGAATATAGGTGTGCTACTGAAATTGAATGTAATAATGGCCATAACTTCTGACCAAATCTATTGCCTCCTTAAAGAGGTGGTATCCAACGTCCTGGGTAGGTGTGAGGAGGTTGTATTAAATGAAGGCATCATTTACTTGGCAGAAGCTGGGGAAACTAGCCTCCCATTGGACTTGTGGGAAATAATCCCAGTGAGTGCTCTGGCTCGAGCAGATCCCAAGTGCACCTATAGTGAGTAGCCCATTTGTGATGGGGCATTATTGTGCTAGATCCCAGAGAACATAGGACATCATGTAAAATTTAGAGGTACGGGTGACTTGGAGGAACTAGGAATCCACATGATTTTAGATGATGGTGGCCAAATCAAAGTATTGCTCACCAAAAGAGATGTCGAGCAAGAATTAGTACATCCATGCCAAGAATTCCCTGGCATAGGACTGTCCAAAGATCCTACATAGTGCTATGATCCCCATCTATATACTTTCCTTGAATTCTGTCTGGGGATCTCCAAGTTCATCCTTTTGGAGTCTTTCTTTGGCACTTTAAGCCAATTGTTGTTTAGATACTACCGGGACATGTGTTCCAGTACCATAAATTCTCCCAAGGCCAAGGATTGGGTGATGATGACTTCTCCATCAAACTGGGGAATCCCTAGACCTGCCTAAAAGGTTGTGACATCCAAATACACCATGGGGGTTCGATATCTAGTCAGGACTGGGGCAACGAGCATGATGACTCAGACAGATGAATTGTAGTGTGTGGCTAGAGTAAGAATAATTTCCAGGGCTTGCACAAAGCATGGGAAGCAAGAAGCTTTAAGAATCCCATAATTTCCAACATTGATGGCTAATGGGTCTCTGACTATTCATTGGATATACATCATTTTTATCGGGGCCTGCATTTCTACCCACATTCCGACGCTGGTGTCGGTAATCAACTAAACCTTGGAATCAATCTTTGATCCCATGATGGTTGCTTCCTTCAAGTACTTCATGGTTAGTGGGAGCTTTTCTAGGGCCTTCTCAATCTTAGTCCTGACGAATGCCCTAGCAACTACCGTGATGGGGAGATCTGGACTCCCAGATGGAGAAGATGTGGATGCCTCTAAAATGATTAATGAATTCGATGCTAGAAAATTGCAAGGTAAGATGACCGTATGAATTTATACAAGACAAAACATTACTCTGGGCTCCGGAGATCTTACCATCATATAACGTCTTTACCTGAAAGAGTTAGTTCACGTTAAATCCCACAAGAGATATACATATAATGAAGAATTAGGAGGCTAGACCATTATTAGGACCCTCAGGGATTCCTGCACATAGGGGTTGAATGAGGACATAGGACCTGGATTCTGGAAAACTAACTGTTGGGTGACATGGGAAAAAAATGAGCCATACTAGGCTGACGCGTGTGTCTCATGGCCATGTAGTAAATAGGAGTTATGGAAATAATGCCGACAACTATCCAAACACACCCGAAGCACAAGCCACTTGGCTAGACTTGAATGTGCACATGGGAAATTAATTCATCATTAAGGTTGACTTCAACAAAGGAGAGAGAAAACTTCCATGGTTCAAACTAGCAAGGAGCCGAGCCCAAACCAGGCGATATTCTATCTAGAAGGCAAGCTCACAAATTTAGAAAAAACATGGACAAGGGTGTGGCAAGCTCAACATGATATTAGAAGGATATACACCAAACATACAGCAAAATAGAGAGGGCTAAGGGCCGAAACATATATACACAGTTTACAGACATTTACATAATATAAAAAAGAACTATAGAAATGTACAGCGCATAGAAAACTAGCCTAAACTACAACTGCACAGAGGGTAGACAACCCTCTGACAGTGCCAACCCACCAACAGGAGGCAATAAAAAATACAACCAGAAATGAAAACCACAAACAAAACCAAAAAAAAACAAGAAAAATAAAGAAAACAAAACCCAAAAAGGCAAACAAGAATTGGAAAACCAGGAACCAAAGAGCGAAAGCCAAAGGTTTACCTGGAACGCAAAAAATGTGGGAAAGATGAATGCTAAAATGTCCTATAGTAAGAATAAACTTCAAAACCACTATGAGCACACACTATAAACCACCGGTAAATTTCCACTAAACACTGGGAGCACAAGCTTGTTTAATCACCTTAATTCACCTTAATCACTCTGAATGCTCTAATTTTCTGATCGCGATAAATGTGAAAATGATAGGTAACTCTTATTTATACCCTTAGGGTAAAAAAGGAATTGCATTCCTTCTACAAACCTTGGACATTGCAAACCTCTGGACTCCAGGCCTAGGGATTCCATGCAGCTACATCTTTTTGTGAAAGAAGACGTAATGACAGACAATCCTGAAGTCTGGAATCCAACTCTGGAAGAGACAAAAAACTCTAGGACCGGGTCCCGGAGACCCAAGAAGGAAAAAGAAAAATAAATACACCCTTGCAGAAAAAAATCCCAGAGGGGAAACAAAGAAAACAAGGCAAGAGCAAAAAAAGAAAAAAAAGGGGGACCCAACATTTTTCCTACAAAATGTAGGGACGGGTATGCAGGGCATAACAAATGGTGACTATCTAGGATGGATGCCTTAGAGAATTCGAGAACTATGGAATCTCTAGTTAGTAAAACCGGAATTAATCTTTATGTGGAGCGTCATGCTTGCAAAGTACAAGGTGTCTGAGAAAATCCAGCCAATCAATGATTCAATCCTTCGGTCTTTCATCAATTGTGAAGTGTGTGGTTTGAAAGAAAACCAAGCTGATGACCTTCGGGAGAAGTAGAGAAGAGGCACTAATAAAGTCAAACCAAAATTTTCATATCTTTCCCATTTCCCATGGATACCAGAATCTCTCCATTCTTCAGTTCATTCTTTTCCTTTTCTTTTCTGGGTGGGAAGGTGGTACTTCTTTCACCATTAACCTTGAGCTTAGCTAATTTCAATGGAGATACTTCTTTCACCTTTCCACCCACTTTAATTTAAAAAACAAGAGAGAAAATTTTGGACCCAGAATATTTTAATGATTTTTAGACTTGGTCAATAATCCAGTGCATCCGATCTTCCCTTAGTGTGTCTGATTACTTGTTTCTTTTGGTTTTGATTTAACTGATTTATGGACTGTCGAGATGTGAATTAGATGAAGATTACCCATAACATTTTACCATACTTACAAAATAAGTCCAGAGCACAGATCAATTCCACCATCTAACAATATATTACAAATTCCTTAAAATGCAAAAGGTATCATTCCAGAGACTAGATGTCATGTGAAGCATACCCGTCTACAAAGGAGAGGGCCAAACACTGGGAAACCGGGGAAAAAAAAACAAAAGAAAAAAAAACCAATAGAAAAGGAAGTGGTCTCGGAGGACAGCTGACAGACTATTTACAAGGACAAGGTACCCCAAACAGAGCACCGAAAAAGATATTTATAAGTGAGAACTTTACATACAATACAACTCTGGGCGAACTTATCACATAAATTACTCAAAATAGTGCTTGAGAAACTACCCATTGACAGGTAATGGGAAAAATTCTCTGGTCATAGTGTTGAGGCAATAAGTGTTTTCCCCGTAGATCTCAGATATCAAATATGGTCCAAGCTAGAGTCACTGAAATTTAGTGTGCTTTCCCTTCTTTTATTGGGCCTTGTCCCACAAGAGGACCAAGTCTGAAATCCAAAAGGCCTTATATTGGGCTCTTCTGTCAAACCATCATTTTACTACTGCTTGGTGATGCATAAATTGTTCAAGGGCTACGTCTCTTTGTTCTTCCATCCCAACTAGATCTAGGAGCCAAACCTCCATGATATTGTCCCAGTTGTTTAATTCCTACATGAACTGTAGGAATAGGATCTGTAAGTTAATGGGGAATACTAGAATCTGGCCATAAACTAGATGGAATGGGGATGTCCCCAGGGATGTCTTTATGTGAATGCAATCTACCTAGAGAGCGAATCTAATCTTTTGATGCCATTCTTGGGGATTCTGTTCTAACAGATGTTTGATCACTTCAAGTAGATTTTTGTTGGTTGATTCAACAACACCATTCCCCTAGGGGTAATAGTTACTGGAAAAATTTAGAGTGATCTTTCTATCGTAGGTCCATTCAAGTAATTGTGCCAAAGAAAACACCAAACCATTGTCACATACTATAGCAAAGGGCATTCTGAATCTTGTGACGATGTTTTCGTCCAAGAATTTTATGACTAAATCTACCGTGTTATTTTTACAAGGGATTGATTCAAACCACCGGGTACAATAATCGGTAGGATTCAAAATGTACTGGTGGTTGGCAGACAAGTTGGGGTCGATTTCCCTGATGAAGTCAAATGCCCATTGGGCAAAGGGTCTAGCTTTGAAGACCGGCTGCAGACGCATGGCTGGGTTCTACTCATGATGTGCCATGGTTTGGCAAGTGTGGCATCTCCTAACGTGGGTGTAGACATCCTTCAAGATACAGGGCCAATAATACTCAGCCTGAAGGATCTGATGGGTAGTGGTGTTAGCTGAGCTATGCCCAGTTCCAAATTTCCCATGAAATTATTCAATCATTTTTGCAGCCTGGTCTCTATCTATGCACCGGAGATATACCCCTTCATAATTCCCATAGAAAAGTGTGCCATTTATTATCATGAAATGTGCGCCTTTCAGCCGCAGGGCACAACATTTTTTTGGGGGTAGCCCCTCTAGGCATCTGTTGTTCGACAATAAGTATACCAAATCAGTATACCACAGATCTTGACTGATGGACTCCACTGTGTATGTCTGGCATTCGATGCTGAGAGTCTCTTTTTCCATCACTCTACATAGTCCTTGGCCTCAGACTATCTTCATGGGTTGCATTTCCAAATTGTAGTCTTGGAGGATGGCCATCCATTTCCCCCATCTTTCACCCAATTCACTCTGCATCAATAGAGACTTAACAGCATAGTCCAGGATGATGGCGTGTAATTTTCTCTGGATAATATAGTGCTATAATTTCTTCATGGCACGGACAAGAGAAAAGGCCTGCTTTTCCAACAATGAATATCAGACTTCGGCATTCTTGAATGGGGAGCTCATGAAAGCTATTGGTCATTCTTCCCCCTTGACTTTCTGGGTTAATACCATCATGACAGAATGTAGCAAGGCGAAGGAGTATATGTGAAAAGGGAAGGAATAGTTCAGACTAGCCAAGACTAGTGCCTCCATAATTGTTTGTTTAATATGGGAAAATGCCCGCTTTTCCTTAGGAATCCACTCAATCTTAGTATCTTTCTTCATCATTTCATTGAGTGGCTTTATAATCTTGGCGAATTCGGTGATGAACTGGCAGACAAAATTGATCTTCCCAAAGAAAGATCTCATTTCCTTCTTGTTGTCGGGCATCTGTAGATTCAACATTGCTTCAACTCTCATAGGGTCAGTGGATGCCCTTCTCAGAGAAAATATGCCTAGGCAACTTTCCTTCAGTTACCCCGAATATACATTTCTTAAGGTTGAGGGATATTCTGTATCAGTGACACCTCTCACAAATTTGGGCAAGGTGGGTGGTATGATCACACCTGTCCTAGGAAAAGATGGTCAAATCATCCATGTAGATGATTATGCACCAATTCACTAGGCCTTCAAATGCAATGTCCATAGCCTTCTGAAATGTGGCCCCTACATTGATTAGGCCAAAGGGTATTCTCCATTATGCAAATATTCCCCACTTGGTTGTAAATGCTATTTTATCTCTATCTTCATACTTAACCATGACGTGGTTATACTTGGAGTACCCATCTAGGAAAGACATCATTTGTGAGCCATTCACGATTTGCAACACCTCATCTAATGAGGGGAGAGGGTGATTATCTTTCTCAGAGGCCTTGTTTAAATTATGAAAACCCACATAAAGGAAGATCTTATTGCTTTTCTTCCTTAGAGGGATGAGGCTGGAAACCCACATAGTATGCCAGATTGGAAAGATGATCTGGGCTGATAGCAGTTTTTGAACCTCTTGATGAATTAGAGTCTCAATCAATGGGTTGACCGGTCTTTACTTTTTCCAGAAGAGCTTAGCATCTGGTTTGAGTGCAATTGTATGAGTTATGATAGAGGTATCATAAGTTTTGAGGTCTTCATACCCCCATGCAATTACATTAATGTATTCTCGAAGAACCACAAGAATCTTCTCCTTCTCCACTGGGGAGTAGGAGGTGCCAATATGTATCTTTTTCTCTTTTCCACGCTGGCCGATGTTGATTTTCTCAGATTTTCTTCCCTCAGAGGAGGATTATATCTTATCTAGGCCCTGAGGGTCTGAATTGAAGATTCATTCAAGTGTGACCATCCCCTTAGGGATGGTGTTGGTTGGTAGGTCCATGATCCCATCATCTTCATCACCTTGTCTAGTATCATCATGATCTCTTTCTTCTAGTCTCTAATCTTTGAAAATACCAACATTGGCCATAAAGGCTAGGATGTGCTGATCATCTTAAAAAACTTGAAAATGGGTGATGTTATCTGGAGAGGATGGGGTGGGGATCATCTCAATGGAAAATTTTAGGAGTTGGGAGCCAGCCATAGGCTTGAGTGTGCTGGCAGAAATAACAAGGGAATTTGGAATGTAGTTTCTTTTTTGGGGAATAAGTTCAATGCCAAAGGCATCAAAATCTTTGATGAGGCTCCATACCTGGTTGTGGTATGCGGCCAAACTTTTGTCATGACAAGTTTATTGGCTCTGGACCTTCTTAACGATAAACTCTATATCACCCAATGCCCGAAGGAAAGTGATTCCCTTTCTTAGTGTAAATAGGAGTCCAAGGACCAAGGAATTGTACTTTGTAACATTGTTCATGCAGTTGAACTGCAACTTGTAAGATGCAAGGAAGGATTTTCCCTGAGGGTTGATCAATTCCACTTTGGCTCCACAACCTTTTTTGGACTGGAACCCATCAAACTCCAGGGTCCACAAATCACTGTTCGTTGTCTAGGGCTGGGAAGATGAAGTGGTCTTTGAATTATTTTTGGGATAGTTGGGATGGGTTTTCTTTGACTCTGATGGAACATAGGTGAGGTTCTTCTCTAGAGAAGCCTGTGGCTAGGATTCTTAGACTGACGACATTATGGGGATACCGCCAGAATGATTGCTGGATCCAGGCATACCCAAAAAGTGTTCCTTCTCTCGGAGGGCATTGATGTGTCATGTAGCAGTGAAAAGGCAAGGCTCACACTCTAGTTCTGAATGTTTTTGATAGTGCACCCGACACCAAGTGCCAGACAGGAGTGTAGCAAGGGTCGGTATGATACCTTGCAAGTTAACTTCACCCCTTATTTTTTTATCCAGGTCCTGGTTTCTCTGGGAAACTATGGGATCTTCCCTGGGGGTGAAATCAAAGGTCAGGATTTCTAGGGGTCGGTACACCCCAGAGGAAGTCTCAAAGAAGAGGATTTCATTTACCCTCCTGACTTTGGTGAGGGCTTGTTTCATCCTGGGTTCACTTTCAACCTGGATCTGGTTAGATTCTCCCTCCCAGGGGAGCCACAAGTGGAAAAATTTGGTAGATCTAAATACCCATTAAGGGACTTAGACCAATTGTGACTTAGTAACATCCCATAGGTCTCTAGTATTTCCACAACTTCAATGTCAATTAAGCTTTCTATCCTTAGGTCTCGGATGAGCTAAATCTGGATGTTCTTCATCTCACGTACCATTTTTACAATAGTTTTGTCCAGTTGGACTACTACATCATCGGGTGGAGTAGGATATAGTTTAAGCCTCTGACATATGGATAAGGGCATGGCATTACCTGAAGCTCCAAAATCTACCAAGCAATTGTAAAGGTTCTTCCCTTCTATGTTTAATCCTAGTAGGAAGGGAGGATCCTCAATATTTCCTCGGACAATAGTCGCGTTGGTGTCATCAAAGGTGACAGTCTTGGGTGGGCGATTGACAGTTTTCAACTTTCCCAAGAGCTAAAGGAAGAGACTTCTTCTACTTGGGATAGTTTAGAAAAACCTCCATCAAGGTCATGGAGGTGGTAGTTTTCTCTAATGCCTTTGTGATGTCAAACCTTCCCCCTGGGAATTGGTGGCTTCCCTCGGCCGGGTCCTTAGCTTGATTAGAGCTAGGGCCTTTCGGAGGGATGGATCAATCAGTCATCTTCTCCTAGGGAGGGGTGTCTTTGGGGGGCATAGGAATATAAACTGGCCCTTTACCAGTCTGACTTTGAGTGTTGTAAGGATTTTGTGGGTTGGTGAAGGCATTGGCCTCAAAGGCCAGAATAGAATCATCAAATTACCCCTATAACTCAGGTTCTTCTTTGTCTCCTTTGTTTTCTCCAAAGAAGATAGTCTCATAGGTGATGGCACCACGTGTGGGCTCTTGAATGGGGTGTTCTGGGAGAGTAGGATCAATGGTTTGTTGCTTGTTGAACTAGGAGATCGTGATGACCTTCTCTAGTGTGGCACAGTTCACCTTGAAATAAAATATTGTGTCGTACAATCTGCACCATTTGGTCAGGGGCTGGAGTTTTGTGACTGGCATGAAATGGGAAGGTCCAACACTACCCTAACTAGTGTTTTAATTTAGAGGAGGTCTTCTGGTGTTAGCATTGTTGTTCCATTGCTATTGGTTGGGCTGAGGCCCGTTGATGTAATTCCTCCCTCCAACATTGTTATTTTGTTGGCCAGAGAAAATATTCCCTCTTAGGGAATTTGTGTTGTGGGGTGCACAAGACCCTGCCTTTAGTTGTCCCATGTCCATAGTTAGTGAGAACAATAGTTGCCAGAGGGATTTGACCTCAACAGACAGCTGGGTTTTCATGTCACAATGTGACAGTTGTTGTTGTTGGTTCCTAGGAAAAGGTGAAGCATTTACCAAAGTCAAGTGTCAAAATCCTATGGCCGTAGATGACTAGAAGAAAGGCACTCCGAAAGGTTGTCTTTGGTTGTTTTGTTTTCTGTGACTGGTTCCAGGGAACAAATTCCAGACCTTGTATTGTCTGTCTTTGCATTGGATATACGTATTGGGCCTGCTAGTCTATCAACTATGGTGGGGGATTCATGGCCATCACAGGGGCACCTATTTCCTAATTAGGGTTATATCCCTTGGTGTAAGAAGTTTTGTCAGGTATCATGTTGAAAGGAATGCACTGCCCAATCCGGCTTGGAGATTTGTTAAGACCGTGGGAAAACTCCAAGCCTAGGTTGTAAAATTTTTCTAGGGTGTCTCGGTCAGTAGGGGTGGTGGTTCTCCATAGGAGAGTGGAAACAAAGGGGTCCATTATGTTTAGCTATGTCTAGATGGTTACATTTGTAGATGGGATGAAATGACCCGTGCATCGCTTCAAGGCATGTTGGAACCTATGATTGAATGTTGCAAGGGGTTCATTTGGTTCCTTCCTAATGGAGATGAACTAGCTATGGGACCACACTGGGTCCACATGTACATGAAAGGCCACCAAAAATGCATCTTCCATATCCAGCCAACTGTTGATGGAGTTGGCGGGCAGGTTGAGGTACTAGTTCAGCTTGTTTTGTCCCAGGGACATGAGGAACATTCGGGTCACAATATCTTGATGTTTGATCCGGTGTCAGTTCATGGCATCTTTGTATGCCTATAGATGTTATTCTATAGTTTGTGAGCCTAAGTTCTCATATCATGGGCAAATCTTTTCTAGGTGTGTAGGTAGATCATTGGTTGCATCCAGAAAAGTTCCCATTCGGGACCCTATGTTGCCAAAGTAAGCAGCCATCAGGGGTGTTGGATTTTTTTGAGGCTAAATGTTAATCCTTGGGGTTGTTGGGAGACCTAGGTAATCTAAGACAATGTTAGTTATCTTGGATTTTTGGATCTGCTTCTTTCGAGTGAGAGGCTCAAGTTTGACCAACCTTCCAGGATTGGGGGTTGATCTAAGGATTATTTTGAATCAGGATGGTGAAAATGATCCAATCCCAATAAAGGTCTACTTCCTAAAAATAAGGCATGGGGAACCTTCCAGCGGTGTAAAATCTAAATCCTCAAAGGGGGAAAAGCTCATGCCCTCCCTATAGTGCCATTTTTTGTGTACGGGACTTTGTGACCGGGTCCGCTAATAGATGTAAGTTGTCACCGGGTACCGGGGTACCGGCTAACTTTGCCTATAAAGGTTATCTGAAGAAATGAGACTCTCTGGGCCTTCAAGCACCTGAGAGTCAGGTCTCAATAGTGTGGGGGCTTATTTGGGAGTGTGACTATTTTGTTCGGGGGGATAGCTGGTTATCTTGGCTCATCTACTCTGGGGATTTAGGTAAGTGAGGTTTCTTTCAAGCATTCGCTAGTTACCAAATAAATTCAAAAGATACGTCAGGGTTAGAAGTATTCCATCTACTTATAGTTTATGCGAAACATTCAAAACATCAACCATGCTCTAACATGATATACTAAATACTGAATAAACATAGAACCAGCAATTCATACTTATCCAATAGCGAGGAAAAAGAAGGTCGTTAATCTATCTAAAACATTAGGGCAAAGGGACATCAGGAACATACATCACAAAATGAACAGTAATCCAGAGATCAAAATGCTAACAACATCATTGAGAGAATCCTTCTTTCTTCATTAACATGTTTCCAGCCAACACTGGTGTGTACAATAATGATGGCTCCAAGGGAGCATCTAACTACTGAGAGCTTCTAAAAACTAAGGAGCATTGAGCTCTGCAACTAAGAACTGAAAAACTAAAAGTGCTATAACTATGGACTGCAAAATCATCAATTTTGTTGACCCTTGGAATGAGATCAGACTTATTATTTATACACCTCTTTCCCTAAAACTAACCTAACACATATTTACACTTCAACCAATATAATACAATTTCAAGTGGCTGGTACTACTTGCACCATGCTACAAAGACCTCGAGACGGAAAAGGTCTGACATGTCAAAAGAATAGGACAAGAAAGGAGGAGTGGAAGATTTAACCTCAAGAAGAGAGCCAGAGGGAGAAAAGAAGAAATCTGATCCCCTAGGGACTGAGGCTACATGCCTCATCAATGAAAAAGTGGCTCCCTATCTCCGATGTGCCAAGTGTTATGTTTGAGCGGTGCCTTGGGAAGACCATCTATCAGGATCATCTTGTTGAGTCAATGTGCCTTGCTGGAGTCACCCACCTTTTGACATCCTTATTAACTACTTTGGAAGTGACCGATCAACTTTCAAAACTTATACGCTAGTCGCCAAAAGAATACAAAACTATTAGATCTGAAACTCTGGGATCTAGAAGCTTTCACTCCCAAAGAATGAGTAAATACAAAGTACATCTTCTCGTGATCATCTCTAGAACCCGTAGAAGTTTATTGTTCCTTAGTATCATTTAAGGTTTCCAAGAGCTGGGTGATTCCTTCCTTGTCAACATCCTTGAGGCCGACCTGACAGAACTTGGCCTCCTCCACCTGCTCGCCCAAATTCAGAACATTTTCTTTAAACTCTACGGCCATCTTTTCCACGTTGTGATCTTGGAGCACCATGTGAGTTATCTGTGTCATTTTTGCTCCATCTATTCCCTCTGAGGATTGATACCAAGATTCCATTAGCTTGTTGAATTTTCCCACGATGTATTCCTCTAGAGTACATGTTTTAGTACTAAAAGGATCAACTCCGGAGACCTTCAAAATGAATGACTTATACAAATTAAAAGAATATTGAACTTCTTGGTCTTTGTCATGTAGGGCCCCTACCAATTTCTTGATGACCTCCAATGTGAGGTTAAGTCTGGAGTGCTGGGTCCTAAAAAAGTTAAAAGATTCCTCTCCCAAAATTTCAGCCTTGGAGACAACTTCTTCTCTGATGCCAATGAGCTTAGCTAACTCAGCCTTCCATGCTTCATAATTTTTAATGTCTCCCTCCCAGATGGAAATAGTAGTTTTGGCCTGGTGTAGGATATTTTTGGCTGCATATAAGTCCAGGAGTGTGGATATTAAGAAGAGCTGGATGTTTCCCACCTATTTTGTAATGCATTCATCAACTACCTGGGTCTTTCTCTTTATAGCCCATAGTGAATCTATGTCACCCTGAGGGAGAAGTGCCCCGGATGTGGAGACTTCTGAGGAAATGGGAGTAATAGGCTGTGCAAGCTCTGTCAGCAGCCCCATGAAGTTTGCATTCTTTTCCTTTTCCACCTTGAATTTCTGAGCCTCCTTTTCATAGAGGGCCTCTACCTCCTTGGCCGCTTCTTTTAACAGGTCTAGTTTTCCATGTTTCCCTCTCTTCCCCAGTGATATTTTGGTGATGGAGTATTCATCAGCCTTTGTCATTGCTTCGTCTATGTCTAGGGAAGGTGTTGCTATTACCGCAACTCTATCTCTACCTAGCCTAGTATGAAGAGTATGGACTATCTGAGATTTCTTGGCCTTGGGAGGATTTTGCGCCTGTGCCATCATCCCCGCCAAGGAGAGATGGGCCTTGGGTGTTACTTGGGCCTTTCTCTTTCCGGACTCTATGAACCATTGTGGTGGTAGGGGTGGCATTGTAGCCAAAATTTGTTCTTGTAGTTCCCCTCTGGGGTTTTGTTGTGTCCCCCTAGTATTATGAGCCATTTCTGACTCCTTCCCTATATCCTCGGGCTCACTGGCAATATTTACCTTGGTGGTACTTGTGTCCTTAGCCCTGGTGTTCGCATCCATTAGAGTGTTGCAATCAACATCTATTTCTCTGGGGTTCTGTTCCCAACCTTGTTGTTGTTCTTTTTCAGCTTCCTTAGCCAGAGTATTTTCATCTATTTGTGTATTCTCTGTGGTTGGTGGAAGTATTAGGCCAAGATTCAATGTTTGGGCCACTGTAATTACCTCACCAAATGTTACCCTTGGAGGTGGCATTTGGAATATGATAGTTGGGGATATGGTTGATCTCGTGGATCCAGTTTCCCCAATTGATGCCAACTTCCCACCCTGTTCTTTCTTGCTCTCCGTGGTCCCTACAACATGTATCTTCAGGATGTCAGAGATGTCTACCTATTCTTCTTCTTTTTTTTCTTTTACCTGGGCTTCCTTCTCTAGGCCAGCTTCTTGTTCCAGAACTTCTTCTTCCTATGCGACGATCTCTTTCACTGACTCCATGATATCTCCTTGTAGATTTCCAAATTCATTAGTCCCAAATACATCATCGAATTCATGTGGAGGGGAGGTCTTCGGGATATCATTAGGTCTTGCATCTAGTTTTGGGGATTCAGAAGAAACAATTTGTATTTCTTGGATGCTTGGCATCCCAAGTTCTGGCTCCATTTTTGGTAGAGGGTTAGTCTTCTTTTTCTTTCTCCTAGTTACCAAAGGGGTCCTGCATCTAACATAGCTTCCCACTCCTCCTCTACCCTGGTCCATTTTTCTCAGACTATCAATGATTCCACTGAAGGGGAAGAGGGAGGACAGATGGGTCCGACCATAAGTACCAGGATGGCCAACCATGTGATTAACTTATCTTTCATTTGTTGTGAGACTGCTAGCATTTGTTGTATTTTCTCCCCTATGGGGGCCACAAATGAGACTTAGGGAGGGAAACCCACATACTTCTTTCCTCTGTCCTCACTTTTTTAGGAGGTTTTGGCCCCAAAAGTTGAGCCCCAAATGAGAGGGCCAACTTTATGTGTGCTTCTTGGGCATGCCTTCTTGAAATATGCGTGGCTGCGTTCGACCACATTGTGGGTAAGGTCCTCAATTATTAGATCTTCTTGGGAATTCCAGTCGACTGGAGGGAGAGCCATTTTTTCTACTCCCTTTTTTTATGTTGTGGGTCCATAGTGGACCCAGTGTTCGAGAAGTCATCTGGGAATTTTTGAAGCTTCAGCCTCTCCATCATCCCCACTGTCATCCGGACGAAGTGCCAGCTCTGAAATTCAAAGTCATCTTGGAAATCTTCCCAAAAATCCTCCATGTGAAATGCATGGGGCTTTGGTACTTGGGGAAGTGTCATTTCTATTTTTCCTAGCAGATCAAAGTTCTTTCGCACCAGATAGAATTTTGTTAAGCCCAAACTTTTAAGCTCGCTATCTGCCTCCTTAGCCACAACCAGACTACAAGAATAGTTCCCACAGGTGATTGGGAATGGAACATTTTTTACCTTCTTTACCATGAAGAGGGCATGTAGCTCCAGGATCTGCCAGCAATATTCTAAAAGAATTATTTTGTTCCCATAATGCTTGGGCAACAAATAGGGTTTCCTAGAGAAGTTGGTCACCCAAATATAGGTGTGCTACTGAAACTAAATGTAATAGTGGCCATAACTTCTGACCAAATCTATTGCCTCCTTAGAGAGGTGGTATACAACATCTTGGGTAGGTTTTAGGAGGTTGTAGTAAATGAAGACATCATTTACTCGGTAGAAGCTGCGGAAACTAGCCTCCCATTGGACTTGTGGGAAATAATCCCAGGGAGTGCTCTAGCCTAGGCCGATCCCAAGTGCACCTACCGTGAGTATCCCATTTGTGATGGGGCATTTTTGTGCCAAACATGAGAGAACATAGGATGTCATGTAAAATTTAGAGGTCCGGGTGACTTGGAGGAACTGGGAGTCCACATGATTTGAGATGATGGTACCTCAATCAAAGTATTGCTCGCTAAAAGAGATGTCGAGCAAGAAGTAGTACATCCATGATGAGAGTTCTTGGGCATGGGGTTTTCCAAAGATCCTACATTAGTGCTATGATCCCTATCTATATACATTCCTTGAATTATGTCTGGGGGATCTCCAGCTTCATCCTTTTGGAGTCTTTCTTTGGCACTTTAAGCCAATTGTTGTTCAGATGCTGCCAGGCCATGTGTTTCAGTTCCAAAAATTCTCCCAAGGCCAAGGACTGGGTGATTATGGCTGTTCCATCAAACTTGGGAATCCCTAGACCTTCCTCAATGGTTGCGGCATCCAAAGACACCATGGGGGTTGGATATCCGGTCGGGACTAGGGTAGCGAGCATGACGGCTTGGATAGATGAATTGTAGTGTGTGACTAGAGTAAGAATAATTTTTGGGGCTTGCATGAAGCATGGGAAGAAAGCACCTTTAAGAATCCTTAAATTTCCAACATTGATGGCTAATGGGTCTCTGGCCATTCATTGGATATACATCATTTTTACGAAGGCCTATGTTTCTTCCCAAATTCTGACACTGGTGTTAGTATTCAACTGAACCTTGGAATCAATCTTTGATCCCATGATGGTGTCTCCCTTCAAGTACTTCATGGTTAGTGGGATCTTTTCTAGGGCCTTCTTGATCTTAGTCCTGATGGCTATCCTGGTGACTGCCGCGGTCAGGAGATCTGGACTTCTGGGTGGAGAAGATGCAGATGCCTCTGACATGATTAATAAATTTGATGCTAGCAACCTACAAGGTAAGACGACTGTTAGAATTTATACAAGACAAAAAATTACTCCGGGCTCCGGATATCATACCATCGTATAGCATCTTCACCTAAAAGAGTTAGTTCATGTTAAATATTAGAATATATATACATATAATGAAGACTTAGGAGGCTGGACCATTATCCGGACCGCCAGGGATTCCTGCACATATGATGAAAGTGGGATAGGGGCTGAATGAGGACATAGGACCCAGAGTTCGGGACACTAACCATTGGGTGGCATGGCCGAAAAATGAGCCATACTAGGCTGACATGGGTGTCACATGGCCATGCAGTAAGTACGAGTTATGGAAATAACACTGACAACTGTCTGAACACATGTGAAGCAGAAGCCACTTGGCTGGACATGAATGTGCACATGGGAAATTAATTCATCGTTAAGGCTAACTTTGATAGAGGAGAGAGAAAGCCACCATGGTTCAAACCAGTAAGGAGCTGAGACAAAACCAGGCGGTATTCTGTCGAGAAGGTGAGCTCAAAAATTTAGGAAAACATGGACAAGGGTGTGGTGAGCTCAACATGATATCATAAGGATATACACCAAAAATACAACAAAATAAAGAGGGCTGAGGGCTGAAACATATATACATAATTTACAGAAATTTACATAATATACAAAAGAACTACAAAAAAGTATAGTGCATAGGAAACCAGCCTAAACTACAACTACATAGAGGGCAGACAACCCTCTGCCAATGCCAACCCACCAACGGGAGGTGACCAAAAATAGAACTAGAAATGAAAACCACAAACAAAACTAGAAACAAATAGGAAACATAAAGAAAACAAAATCCAAAAAGGAAAACAAGAACTAAAAAACTAGGAACTAGAGAGTGAAAGCCAAAGGCTTACCTGGAACGCGAGAAATGCAGGAAGGACAAATGCTAAAACATTGTGCAACAAGCTAACCTTCAAAACCACCACGAGCATGCACTGTAAACTGTCAGTAAATTTCCACTAAACACCGGGAGCACAAGCTTGTTTAATCACCTTAATTCAAGTAACTCCTATTTATACCTTTAGGGTAAAAAAAACATTGTGTTCCTTCTGCAAACCCTAGACCTTGCAAACCTCCAGACTTCGGGCCCAAGGATTCCATGCAGCTACATCTTTTCGTGAAAGAAGACGTAATGGTAGACAATCTTGAATTCTGAAATCCATCTTTGGAAGAGACAAACAAACTCCGGGACTGGGTCCTGGAGACACAAGAAGGAAAAAGCAAAAGAAAGACACCCTCGCGAAAGAAAATCTCAGAGGGAAAACAAAGAAAACCAAAGAAAACAAGGCAGGAGCCAAAAAAGCAGAAAAAGGGGGACCCAACATTTTGCCTACAAAATGTAGGGATGGGTATGCAAGGCATAACAGTTGGGTTGGACAGTATTTTTTTTTTTTAATTTTGAGATTTATGTTTTGTCAGTAGATTGTGTTCTTATTTTGCATATCACTATGTTTGGTATTCTGATTCTCAATCTTTTTTTCTCATAAAATAAATATAAATATGGATGCATTGGATTATACGGTGTAATTTATTATATATGTGTATGTATATATGGGTGGACACATATATACCTACGTGTATATAAATATTTGTATATGTATATTTGAATGTGTTAATGTATTAATATGTGAGGATATGATTTTAAAGTAAATAAGGTATTTGCAGAGTAAAATGAAATAAATAAAAGTGATAAATATGTAAATTGCCTAAGTAACACAACTAGCTTATCTAGGAATTTTGAACCTGAATCCTCCTAGGAGTTACGCTATCTATTTACCATTGGGCTATGTGATTTTTCTTGGTAATCCTACTAATCTCTAACTTATTTATTTACTTGGTAAAAAGAATTAAGTTAATTAAAAATTTTAATTTTAATTAAGATTCACGGGAATGTGAGGGAGTTGTTTTATTTATTTATTCTGAGCCAACTATATTGGTTGGAGTCATTGCTTCGCATAAAGAAACCCCTCCCACTATATGATTGGCTATTTGTATTGGGTAGATATTTGGAGAAAAGATCTAGAAAGGAGGATTCAAAGAACTTTGGAATTTAGATACATAGCCTGTGAGTGAGGGATTCTCTATAGGAAGGGAGATTTTTTGAATCTGAGAAGGGATAGGTGGTAATTTTAGAGAGAAAGAAAATACTACCCTAAAGTTTGAAAGGAAGATTCTGGATTGCACAGGAGGTGGACGAGCTGTGTATTTCTAAACATCAAGGTTTTCTCCATAGAAATCTAGGTAGGGTCTGGCACTAGGAATAATTTACTTGTTCCTATGTGTGTATGGTTGTCTATGAAGTTTATTTGACTCTTTATTAATAGATCTATTCATTAGTGTTTAGGAAATAGATTTTGTGGATGAATCATATTGGGGAAGAAAGGATGTTCTGGAAATGAAAGGTATTTCAATTATTTGAATATGTATGTTGGAATAATGCTTATCTTTGTTCATGGTGTGTGAAATATGGATTTTAATGTGATTACAACTCTCTGGTAGTTTCTAGTTCTAAAAAGTCTAGAGTGTCTCTCTGTACTGCTTTTCATTACTTAGCCTTTGTGCAAATTGAAGGATTTATTTGTTTAATCTCTTTTGTGAGTTAAGTACCAAATGAAATTGAAGGAGTGAATTGATTTTAATGAATTAATTGGATGTTGATTTGTGGGACCTCAAATGGGTCTATCTCAAAAAACTTTTCCACGACTCTCATCATGTTCAATTTTGGGTGTACAATCAATCTAGGAATGAGTTTTTAAGCTTCTGGGCAGAAACTCATACGAGTTAGGGTGATAGGGGGTGTTTAATCATATAAGAACCATGTATAATCATGTGGAGACCATTTTATACTTGTATGGATACCCCTATATATGTGTATTGGGTTTAGGCAATCTGTTTTCAGTTTTGGCATTCTATTTTATGGGTTTTGACCTACAACTTCTGTACTAGTGATTTGATCCATGTTTTCTCCTTTTTTTAATCTCTTTCATATTTATTTGTACTTTCATAAGGTCACCCCATGTATGGAATCTTTTGCTTTATAAATCCATACTCATTTGTTATGCGGGTGTGTGCACCAAGTTGTGGATGAAAAAGGGAGGTATAAGTGGACACATTTTTTTTGAAATCGGGTAAACCTGATCTTGGAATAGGTGTTTGAGGGTCATGCACTCAAAATAAGATGCGTAAAAAATAAAAATTGTATTAATATGAATCTAGTTTCTAAAACACTAATGTTTTTTAAAAATTGATAAGATTAAGAGGGTCAAACTTTTTGCGCACAAAAACATGTTCCTGATTTTTTTGGAAAAACATAACATAGTTCTTTCCATGTGCGGTACAAAAGATATATTTGTATTCAGTATTTTTTAAATCCCTTAGGTAGGATTATAGGTAAGAGTGAGATCTAAAATTTTTGTATTTAGTTGTAATTTTTCAATGAGTATTTTATTCTATGATTTTTTGAAGTGATCGCATCCTGAAAATTTGGTACCTGTTCATGCGCTAGGCACAACTTGCATCAAAATAATAAAAAATGAAAACTTTTTTTTAAAAGTTTATAGAATCAAGTGTAGAAAAATAATATGTAAATTATGTATAATTTTATTAATTATATCAAAAGTTATTAAAAAAATGGTAGACATATGTCTGTGAGGACAATCAAGACACTGGTAAAGAAAATTAAAGTTAACTATGCTAATGTTGTCCAAAAATAGAAAAATTTATATGGTTAGAAAGCTAAGAATATGTATGATATTATGGTGAAAATTATAAAGATACCCAATTGACAAATTGCAAGCCTGATGAATATAAAGTCAAGAATTCATCTTACAAGATGAAAAAATGTCTAAAAGAACAAAATGGAGGGAAAATGAGCCTCCAAGCATTTGGGTCATTTTCCCAAGCTCTTCCCAAGCCATAACCCAATCGGGTTTCTAAATTTAAAATAACCCAATTGGGTTATGAAAAGAAAAAAGTACTTCAAAACGTGATCGGGTTTTGAACAAGTAAAACTTATGCATTTTATTTTCCATAACCTGATTAGGTTTTGAAGAAACTAAAATAGGCTTTGCTCTAGAAGCCACAACTTCAACATACAGATTCTGATTGAGTCTGTTCAAAAAGCGTAGGAAATATATTGAGATGATCTAACACATTATTGACCTATGATCATCTTTAGGCATCAACTTCTTTTGTGCCATCCATTTGAATCAAGTAATGTATAAAATAGGCACTCATTATTGCCCATACATGCAATGTATAGGAAAATAAGTATGCTCTCTCTCTCTCTCATTATCTCCCCCTCCCAATATGAGAGAGAGAGAGAGAGAGAGAGAGAGAGAGAGAGAGAGAGAGAGAGAGAGAGAGAGAGAGAGAGAGCATACTGATTTTCCTATTCGTTGCATGTATGGACAAAAATGAGTACCTATTTTATACCTTACTTGATTCAAATGGATGGTAGAAAAAACTATTGATTCCTAAAAATGATCATAGGTTAATAATGTATTAGATCGTCTCAAGATATTTCCTACACTTTTTGAATGGAGTCATTCAAACTTTGTGTGTGGAAGTTATGGCTTCTAGAGAAAATCTAATTTTAGTTTCTTCAAAACCCAATAAGGTTATGAAGAATAAAATGCATAAGTTTTACTTCCTCAAAACCCGATCAGGTTATTTGAAATTTAGAAACCCGATCGGGTTCTGAGATAGATTGTGTTTTTTAATAATATTTTCTAGGCTTGGTTACCAAGCCGAGAACTATTTCAAATTTTCAATAACCCGATCAGGTTATATGAAATTTGAATTTTTTTTAAAGATGTGTCCACTTTTTTGGTCCACAACTTGGTGCACATACCCGTGCATATTTGATCAATGGTTAATGGCAGGGCTTGTCATGATGATGTGGGATCACAAGAGAGAGTTACTAACCTAATGTAATGGGTCTTTAGGGATCTTCTACCCCTTTAATGATATGTTTGGGTAGGGATACTAGTTACCTTGGGCACTAGTAAAATGACACCCTTTCTTGACTAGACATTGGTCTAAGTTTCTACCAATATTGGTCGAATGATCAACACATTGCTTCATCACTATTTTTCTAGTTGAAATTTGGACACATTATGGATAAGGTTGAATGTTCTACACCAATATTGGTCAAAAGTGGCAATTGAAATTGGACATGAAAGGGTGCAAAACAACAAAATTTCTAAGCAAATTAGGCCATTTTCGCAATTTCCTAGCAAATATTT
The DNA here is from genome assembly GCA_018584345.1 of Thuja plicata. Classification (NCBI taxonomy): domain Eukaryota; kingdom Viridiplantae; phylum Streptophyta; class Pinopsida; order Cupressales; family Cupressaceae; genus Thuja; species Thuja plicata. Next base: position 2,273,973 of record MU225293.1, on the reverse strand, counting down.
CTTGAGGCTGTGAAACAATGAAATTTTGCTATATCGCTAAGGCAAAAATCAAAGGGTGCAAAACAGAAAAATTTTGCTATATCGCTAAGGCAGAAATCAAAGGGTGCAAAACAATGAAATTTTTCTATATCGCTAAGGCAGAAATCAAAGGGTGCGAAATAGAGAAATTTCTCTATATTGCTAAGGCAGAAATCAAAGGCTGTGAAATAATGAATTTTTTCCATTTCACTGAGACAAAATATGAAGGTAGAAAAATAGTGAAATTTCTCCATTTTGCGGGGGAAGTAAATCAAGGTTGCGAGATAGCGAATTTTTTCTATTTTGTAGGACATGTTAAAAGAGGTTGCGATATAGAAAATTTTTGCTATTTCACAAGAACACATTTCAAGGCTGGAAAAATGTGAAAATATTTAATGCTTGTTAAAAATATTTAATGATGATATGACATATATTGAAGGCAGCTTTCTCGAGATGTCACGATGAGAAATGTCAGAAATAATATGCATTTAATGAGGTAAGTTATAAAATATTGTGAAGGATTTTCAAATACATTTTCACTCTTGAGACAAAGAAGCTGGACGAGAAAGAGCGATGAGGAGAATTGTGAACCCGCCATTAACACACCAGTAAGTTTAAAATCTTTGCTCAAAACTCTATAGCTTACTACATTGCTAGTTTTATAAAGATAAATATGTCTAAGAGGAAGGAAACTAGTGTTAAGAAAGAGGTCTCAGAGAAGGAGAAGATTGTGAAAGAAAGAGAACTGTAGTCCACCCTCCTTACTATATTGCCAGGGTCAGCAGACTGAGGGGCTAAAAATGTGTTCATGGATGAGTGGAGTGCATGTAGACACCCCCAGGGTCAGCAGACTCAGGGCCTAAAAATGTGTTCATGGATGAGTGGAGTGTATGCAGACACCCCACACTCCCACCACACTCCCAGTACATGGCAGGTCATTATTCTGGTTCTTTTATTCAAACAAAAACAAGAAGGAGCCAAGGTTAAACCCATGGAGACTAGACCTCGCCAAGGTGATAGTTCCCAATGTCTTTGTAGACATTGAGTTTTTGAATTTCCTACCTAAGAATTACAAGCCTGAGATCACAATAATCTAGAAAATGGATGGATTCCTGCTCTTGAGCATTATGAGGGGATATATAGAGGAATGCTTTTGCTTGAGCAAGCAAGCCCTAACCAAAATTGATAGGGACCAATTTTCTATTGATTTTGAGTGACATGTGAAGTCAGATGGTTTTAGGGAAATCTTCTACATTACCAAAAGAGGAGAAAATAATAGGATAATGCCAGTGGACAGCAAGGGGCCACACCCAACTAGAAAATTCATGAGTTTCTTCCAAAATACATATTTTTCTTTGGCACAGCTCTGTGGCGAGGATGCTAGACCTAAAATCCCATTGGATTTTATGTTTATGTCTATGAGAACCCCAAGTGCTACATGGAGTTCAATTTTGCAGCTGAAATTGAGAGGACCTTGCATCAGCAGCTGGTAAACTGGAAGACTACAAAGTCTTTCAAAAGTTATTCTTTATTAATGCATTTGATTATCTTTCAAAATGTTTCTGAGTTTAGAGAATATTTGAAATTAACCACACAAGATGATCAGGGAAATAGGTTTCCACTACAGCTATGGTGCTGGTCTTGGGACAAGCATAGCAGAGATTGCAGTTTTAACATTTTTCAGGATGTTTTTGTACTGTGGGTTTTCAGGATGATGAGATACCAAAAGGAAAGGGTGCCATAAAACATCAAATGCATGCTTAGACCTAAGGATTTCATGCCTGACAAAGGATATCCCCACAATTTTGGTTATTGGATATGTTTTTCTAAGTATACTATGATTAGAGTTTATGGGTGTAGACAACAACCCCATCTTTTACCTACTCACATTTCTGAAAGAGTGGGATTCTTTGAATTTATATGGAAAATTTTATGGTTGGAGAAGGAAATCATAGCTCCAAGGAAAAAGGGTACTTACATGCCACATAGTGTGAAATTTGCAGGACTTACCATTGGATCTAACATGCTATCAGAAGTTCAACAGTATATTAATACTCATTTCAAACTAGATAGTTCCAAGAGCAGAGATTATGACCCCAAAGGACACATCCACTCCATTGTGGCCAAATTCAACATCAATTAAAGATTAATGAGGATGTGATCAGAAATTGTGATGATGTATAAAATATCATTCAAAAGTTGAAGAAATAGGGAATCATTTTGAAAATGGAAATAGAGAGGATTGATGTAGGGCAGTCTAGATTTTATGATGATGAAGAACTAGAAGTTTTGAGAATTGAAAAGCGTATTCTAAATTTTGAGGAATTATATAGAGGTATCCAACAGTACAAAAAACACCAAAAATCTCTTGAGTAATTTCCTAAGGAGGCTTCAAAAGATGTACATCAGGAAGCTACTAAGGAGGTGGAAAAGGAACAACCTCCTCCTAGAAAAAGAAGAAAGTTTATATTTTTGGATGATTCACCTCCTAATTCACCACCAAATGTATAGTAGGAAGTTTTTGTTTCTCCCCTTGTGGGATATAATGACTCTAATGAGGAAGATAGCCTAATTGAAGTGGCAACTATTCTTAGAACTTTAAGAGGAGACAGTAAGGCATGCCCTTCTTCTCCACCTCCCATTTATCAAGAAGATGTGCATGGCTACCAAGAACAAATGACAGAGAAAGACACTATTATAGACATGAGTGATTAGACAGAAGCTATTTCTCTTAGGTTTATACAAGGAAATGAGTTTACTAAAACTCAAGAATTTAATGATTTATAGATACAGTACAAAATGAGGGATTTTGAAGAAAGGAAAAAGGCTAGGCTGGAAGGTGTTGATGAGTCTCAACATGAGGCCATCATTAAACAAATGATTTAAGATTTGCATTTAGATGAGATCACATGCATAGTAGAAGAGGCTAGGGACATTATGAAAAAAAATCAAATGTTGATTGTGCCAGGTCTGTCACCAAGAGAATTGTTCTAGTTGGATTAGGCCAGGAAGCAGGATGACCCTACATTTGTTGCAAAATTTGATTCTTTGGAAAAGATTGAAGGATCTGGATTTGATCCTAAAATTGATACTTTGGCAACTTGGGTCAGTTTCAAAGGGGACAACAATCCCAAGCTTATTGATATGACCAAAGGGTCAGATGGAATGGATATTTTCCACACAGTGGACAATACAAACCCTTTGGCCTCTACTTCTAAATTGGTTCATGAGCCATGTTCAATAGGGCTTAAGTCAAGCATCTACAGGATAGGTTGGAGGAATCCTTACAGAGGGAGATGGAACAGAACAAATTCATAAATGAGATGTTCTTGAAGATGGCCCTAATGGAGAGTGACATTCTCCAATTGAAGACATTGAGGGGAGCTACATCCCTAATAATTCCCAAGGTCACTCCATAGGTGGTTATTCAGGCAAAGAGAAGACAGGTAGAGGAGCCCAAAGATCTGCATGAGAAGTGTCCTTTTAGAAATTTAGAAGACATTATTTCATTTCGAATAAAGAACATTATAAATAAGTGTGATGAGGTATATACATGTTGCAATAGTCTAGTTCATATGGTTGAAAATTTTAAAAAGAATCATCCAGTATTGAAAGAGTTTCAGAGGAAGTGGAGACTATCTCTTATGAATTGAAAAGAGTGCATGATATTACTAGAAGGGATCCTGATGCCCCAGTTTTGATCAAAGAAATAGTAATAATGTTGGAAAATGTTTCCAATGACATAAGTTATGTCAAACAGGAGTAGGGAAAGATAGAGCAGAAGTTATCTGACTTTGTATCTGGCAAGCACTGGACTACCCCTCAAGTTACTGATGAGAATGGAAAAGTAAAAGATCTACAGGATTGGAAGAATGAATTTGAAACTCTACCCAAGAGAATCCTGGAATGATTGGAGAAGGAAAAGGAATTGGATATTGATGATTTCAATACTATTGTGGATAGAATCATAGTTTTGGAGGCCAAGTTTAACAATTTTCAAGCAAAGGTAAAATTGATAACAAGAAATAAATGGAGAGATTTTCTGTTGCACATTGACGACATTACTAAATTCCAATGGCCTTCTCTTCCAGTGGTTTCCAAGTGGATAGATGAATACCTCAAAGCTCCAGATTCAGTGATTAAAGACACAGACAAGGAAGATGATATTGTTATATTAGAATAAGTTTGTTTTTACTTAATTGTAATTTATTAGCAATCAGTTGCAATTTAGTTTTAGTTTAGAAGGGACACATCGGTTGGAAGCTTGTATGCATCCCAAATTTTCATATGTAATGGGATACCACAACCGATGTAGGGTAGATTAACATATATACTTTTGAGATTTTGATATAGTAATGGATAGTATATAGGGTAGATGATTGCAGCCTATTTGCATCTCAATTGTACCAAAAATTTTTAATCAATACAAAAGAAACATGTTTCTCTCTCCAAGATTGAAGAAGTGAGTCCATTAGTTTTTTTCAAAGTTCATCCTTTTCATTATTTAGTTCAGCAAAAATCCTAATCTATTTGATGTCGGAAGGTTGATTTTTAATATTAAGTTCTGAACAACAAGGGTTATATCTGATTCTGTCATCTATATAATTCCTTGTCTAATTGGTTTCCTTAT
>MU225293.1:2249694-2260547 GCA_018584345.1 Thuja plicata | reverse complement strand
TTATGCATTATTTTATGATGCTAATGCTGATTTTACTCTACAAGGTTATTCTGATTCAGATCTAGGAGGTGACCCCAATGATGGGAGATCCACTAGTGGTTACTGTTTTTTCCTTGGTTCAGGTACAATTTCTTGGAAAAGAAAAAAGAAACAATCAGTTTCATTATGTTCTACCGAGGCTGAATATAAAGGTTGTACTACTACCTCTAAAGAAGCACTATGGCTTCAAAGATTACTTGCAAATTTGGGCATACCTCAGCATGATCTCACACCTTTATAATGTGATAATCAAAGTGCAATTGCCTTAGCAAAGAATCTAGTTTATCATGCCAGATCAAAGCACATTTCTCTCCATCACCGCTTCATCAGAGAACACATTCAAGACAGACAAGTGTCCCTGTTTTTCTGCAAAGGAGAAGATCAAGTTGCAGATATCTTGACAAAGCCTCTTTCTAGAGAGAAATTCCAGATTCATTGTACAAATTTGGGTTTAACACCCTTTGATTATAAACCCCCAAGTAAAGATTAAAGGGGGGTGTTAGAATTAAATATTTCCTTGGTTGTTATATTTACTAGGATAAACCAAGGTATCCTTTATTATTCTTAGTTATTCCTCCTTATGAGGAATCCTACACTTGGCTCACACACTTATGACATGTGGCATCTATAGAAATGGGAGTTACAATGTAACTCCCTCCTCACCTCTCTATTAAAGAGATGGCTTTCTTTCTCTCTTACACACATTAGACACAATTCTTCACTTCTTGTATATCATTGTAAGAGCATATGCTCTCTCTCTCTCTCTCTCTCTCTCTCTCTCTCTGGCTATTTTGCCCATTCATAATTCACGGGGGTTTTTTTACAGTTTTCCCCCTTCAAAAACTTCTTGTCTCCTTTGTTGTTTCTTTTTGGTGTAGGCTCCAAGGATTAGTTTAATTCATGATAATCTTCCTTTTTCCTAACTCATTTGGATTAAATATGTTCCTAGATCAAATTTGATTACCCATTCTAACACGCTGCCTCCCATTTTATATTGCTACATAAATGTATACAAAATAATATCTGATTATATCTGGCAATTATAGTTATATAATTTCTAAAACTTATTATATTAATTTTAAACTTTTGATTTAGAGTGCATGATCATCAATGTTTAGGATCATACTAGACATGAGGGACTGCAATATTAAACATAGACAAACATACATGAAAGGATATGAAGATCAAAATAAATCACAACAGTAGGCAAGTTTGAGAGTGATAGAGGTTGAAGGTGTCATCCAATGGGAAGAGCTTGATACAAAGTTGCCTAACAATGACACATTGAAAATGCACTTATGAGCAAAGACCTAGAATGAATGAAATCGATTCAATAATGAAGGTATGTTAGTTTGAGCTTCACTTGGTTTCAAGAATACTTTAATATTCTCTACTTAACAAGGCCAACCACATGAAGGTGGAAGCTCATCTGGCCTCACCCCTCCTCCCCCTAACATCAATCTAAATTCCCCATTAACATCTAATTACACACTTCATTCATTTATTCATCAATTTATGAACGATAGCATTCAATCAATACAATCAAATATCATTCACTTATATGATATAATATTAATAATTAATATGCAACACTAATCAAGAATTCATTAACACATAACAATATTCATTAACATGACATAAAATTCAATATTAATATGCAACATTCATAGTTAATTAATTAAAGTTAATCAATTAAGTTTTATCAAAGAGCATTTTTAAGAAATAATTTCTTTTTTGAGTTTTTCTTAGATTTCTTAACCTAGAAAAGCCTTCCAGGAGCATCAATATCTTCCTCCTCTTGTGGCTGTGATCTCAAATTATGGTGCTTCCTCATATATTGAGGAGCAAGAGACTGCTGCACTAAAGGGGGGTCATCTGCAATAACAAGTAAATGGGTTAAATTCACATATTTTTTTTACTGTTACATGTATTTCAATAACTAGTAGAACATAACATGCATTTTTCTTTACCTAACAATGCCACATCATGTACAATAACATTTTGATCTTCCGCCACCTCAACATGCTCAACATGCTCTAAAATATTCAAAAAAAGGTTACACAGCCAATTGCAATTAAAGATGTTAAATTGTATTAATAATTACATAATTTATTTCCAATAGCAAATTAATACCTCCACCACTGTGATGCACATCATGTATAATAACATTTTGATCTGCCGCCACCTCAACATGCTCAACATGCTCTAAAATATTTAAAAAAAGGTTACACGGCCAATTGTAATTAAAGATGTTAAATTCTATTAATAATTAAGTAATTTATTTCCAATAGAAAATTAATACCTCCACCACTGTGATGCACATCATGGCCTTCATCATGCCCAGGTTCTGTGATAGGATTTGAAGGCTCGAGTGAAATGTCATGCACATTGTTATCATGAAATAGTGAATTTATGTTTGAAATTAACTATTCAATTTGACTTACTTTTCATTTGATCAATTTACCTGTGTCTCATCTGGTGCAGTAGATTCTTGGCATAGGCATGCAACCACGACTTTATAGCCTTCCTTCAAGGCTATTCTTTTATCTTCATCCATGGGCTCTAAATTGAATTATGTGCCCTGTATTTAATATTTAATATCGTCAGTTTTTCATGTATGATTTGATTAAATAAAATTGTTTGCAACCTTATATATAAAATTTTGATAGGAAATTCCAATGCTGCTACTTACAAGTCGAGAGTGAAGTTTCATATAGCCACCAGAGCCAAGTTTTTGTTGGCCAACCTTTTGTAATCTCGCTTCTATAGCTTTTGATGTGTCTTGCAGTCTATGAAAATTTTGAAACATGTTAGATTATATATTTACAAAGATCACTAATTATTGCATGATTACATTATACTTAATACTATCACGCCATATCTTCTTTTTTCATCTTCTAGTTGAATTCCTCTATCCTTTAGCCTTTTATCTTTTGCATCTTCCATTATTTCATTCTACTCCATCGGTGGAATCATAGGAGGATGCTCGTACTTTGTGTTAGCCTTTAGAACCCTTCTATATTGGTCCCTCACATTCTTTATATGTTTGGATGATTTTTTAAGAATCAGGGCACTGTCAAAAGTTTTATTTCCAAAGAGGTCCTCTAAAGATTTAATGAGCTGATTTTTAAAGTCAATATCCTGTTCATTCCACCTTTTTTGAAGAAAACAAAATTGTTAGATATCATAACTTTAATATAGTACAATAAATGGAAGATAAGAAAAATATTGTACCAACGTTATAAAGATACGTACCTTTTACATATGGTGGGCCCAAATAGATTCAATGTCATTTCAAAAAGAGTTTCATAAAAAATATAATTTCCTACAAAAACATCATGGGATTATCAGTCCAAAATGAGTTATGTATAAGTAAACTACAATTACACTGTAAATAATAACAATTTTAAAGCACCTGGAAGCTTTGGTACTTTTAGCAGAATCATATTTTTCTTGTTCAACAACAATGACCCCACAAATGAACCAGTACTAGTAACACGGGCTGATCCAGGAAATGGTTGAGCTTCACTACTACTTGTCTCTGTTCTTGTACCAGGTGTAGGATATGTATCTATTAGTGCACAAAATAGGTCCATGTGTATAAAATTCACACAAGAAAAATAATCAATGCATGATTAGAACATAAAAAAATATAGAAAAACAAGGTTTTACCAGCTATAGCTTTTACAGAGGAAGATGTGTGCATACTCCTTGTTGCGGAAAATGCAGTCGACAATATCGGATTGTTGATCAAAGGAGGCGTCTGCACTTCTTCATGAGTTGAAGAATACATTGTTAGCAAAGACATTTGCAATTGATAAAGATTAAATGGGGAACTAGAAGCATCCCAGACATAAGTTGAGTCAATAATGCATAGAAAATTTAAATGAATGGTTAAAGGTTTAAGGATTATATACATGAAGGTTGTGTGCTACAACCCTCACCATATTGACCATGATTCACAGGTGTCAAAAAATTTTGTAAGAAGAACACGTTATATTTTAGATCATGATCCATAAGATAGTATAAAATATAAACATCTATTGAACTTTAATTATTGCTTAAGATTAATTACTGCTTACATTCATACAATTGACCCTACCTATCAATTCATCTTTGACTGCCTCTGTCTCCTCAGTTTTGTTTAGAATCATCACAAGGTTAAGAATTTATTTAGTATATTTATTTTTAATCTGAATAGCTATGAAGACATGGTTAGAGCTACGTGCGATGTTATCTAAAAATTGTGCCTCAATTTTAGATCTCAATTGATCTGCTGTCATTTATGCTTTTCCCTATCAATAAGTATCAAGTTGTGACATCAATATCAGTAAAATTCTATCAAATTACTTCCAAAGCTATAAATCAAAGAACATAATAATATGACATTTATTTCTATATAATTTGTATAACTACACTAATTAAGGTTTACCTTTGATGAAGAAGGTGTGTGAGGAACATCCTCGCCTGTGTCTTGTGGTTGATCCATGTCACCCTGTGACAAAGATTTGTAATTCTTAGCAATCAACAATCAATTTTTTTGCATATGTAAATCATGTCAAAGGCGTTTAATTTTTTGCATATGTAAATCATTTATCTTAAGTTATCCAAAAATTAAATGATATGTAAGCTAAAAATTACATAGAAGAAAAAATTTACATTATGCAAAATATACTCCATGACATTAGAGTTCAAGACAATAAATTAATTATAAAAACATACTAGTCAAACAAATTTGTATGAATAAATCAATACCTCATACATGACATTGATCATACCTTGACTGCATACATTTCATTGATCATGTTATTTATCATCCTCTTCATCCATGTCATCATCATCATCATCATCGTCATCGTCGTCATCATCATCATCATCATCATCATCATCATCATCATCATCATCATGACCATCATCGCCTTGATCAACTCCATCTTCATCACCATGATCATGATTGTCATCATCATCAACATTATTGTCAGCAAGACTGGAATCATCACCATTTTCTTCTTCTTCTTCTTCTTCTTTATTGTGTAACAGTCATTCGTGATCTTCATTTACTTCATCTTCTGATTCTTTAGTATCTTCTTCTTCCATGAAATTATAATTTACCAACCTTTCTCTTGGATCATGTCTAACAACAAATAACCAATCCGGTTTATGTGGAATTCCAAAGTAAAACACTTGCTCACATTGGCTTGGAAGAACATAAGGCCCATCTCCTACTAGCTCAAATGACCTTGTATTAATCATTGTAAATCCAATATCATGTTCAATAACAGTCCTATCAAGATCATTTTGATTAAGCCGTAGTCTATACCATTTGACGACAAATAGAACTAATTTGAATGAATTAAAGTCGCACTCAAGTATATCGTCAAAAATGCCATAGTATCAATTTTCAGATTGTTGAGGATGTATGTCTTTTCTAGATGAAATAATAGTGACCTTGAAGACTGCACTTATCCCAGAATTACAAGTTTTCTTCGTGTCATATATCTTTTTTATGCTGAATTTACGCCCATGGTAGTACATAGCTTTGTGGTGTTTGATTTTCAATTATTCAAACATGTCAAGATTATTTGCATCGATCCATGAGTTCATATTAAACATATGGGTCATGGTTAGTAAACTTATATGTACCTTTCTACCTCTTAAACTATATGTTAGATCAAGTACCATTGGCGTAACATTGGGATCTCCATTACGATGAGCTTCTTTAACCAATGATGCAACACCATCCCATGTTAATGAGCGACCATTTTCTTGAGATTGTTGAATCCATACCATCATCCAATCAAGATTGTTTGCAATATACAAATGTAGTGCATCCCACTCATTACCAACTGTAAAGAAAACAAATCGACTTCTTAGAAACAACTTATATTAAAGATTTATAAGAATTAATAAACTGCAATAACATCGTATTGATGAAATTATTTTTCCATTAGTACACTTAGTGAAAAACATTGACAGAGATCACCGATAGACTATAGAGATCACCGAAAGACTTCAAGCATTACCGACGACCAGTGAGCATACCCAACAGAACACAAAGGTCATGAAAAATGCTAAGTATAGAATTTATAAGCATCATCGGCGACTACAAGCATCACCGGTGACACAGTTTTTAGAACAAACCTGACAGGAACAGAAAAGGCATACCCAACGACAAAGAAAATCGACTGTCAGAACTGACAGTCAGTTAGAGAACCTGCAAATAGTGGATCTGATTTTTACATGACGGATAAAGCAATGTAATTCTATTTATAGAGTTTTTAATTTTTTTTAAATCATAACTTGAGGGTCAAGCAAGCTTTATGTAAATGTTTTAATGCATCCTAACGGATCTAAAACATATCTAACTAAAGATCAAGGTCAAGCTGTAAACCTTGGATCTAGAGTTAACTTGCGATGCATGAATCAAGAATTGAGCCTAATTTAGTATAAATAGATGTTCAAACTCAATTATGAGTTATGAATTCATTGTTTTTGATATCCATGTAGAGCATCTAAGAAGTAGAAGGCAGAATTCATGCAAAGTTCAGAAATAGAACACATCAGTTGTCAAGAACACACAGAGGCTACCGACGAGCAGATAAAGGTATTATTCAATCATGGAAGGATGATTAATTATATATATAAAGCTTAATTGGATCTATTATCAACAATTGAAGATTGCATACATCATCAGATAAAAGACTTATGTAGTTGCATTCTAACAAGTGCATCCCATCTAAAATCTTTTTGTAGAAGGTGGACTTAATAGTTCTTTACAAATCTCTTAATAGAGTGCACACTTAATAGTGTTGCTAAAGCTTCAAATGAAGTAGATCTTAATAGGTCTCCACTGTAATACTCCTAATAGGGTAGGTCATCAAAAGTGACCAATTGTAAGCTTTAACCGGCCCCTTCTTATCTGCAGATAGTGAAGTCTTGTGGGTAACAATCCCCACCACAATTTTTACTTCCTAACAGGAGTTTTCTACGATATCATATCTTGTGTTATGTGTTATCTATTTTCATGAATATTTCTATTATGGTTACATACTAAAGAATTTATGATACGATTGCATATACATAAATAAAGATGAACAATTAGATAAGATAATTTACTAACTGATGATTAAGGGTTAATGGGCTAACCAAGAAAATTTTTAGAGGTACTGATTCACCCCTTCCCTCTCAGTACATCATCTTAATATAATTCCAAAAATTGCTATCAGAGCTAAGTCTCTCTCTTGAAAATCTTAAAGACTTGAGAGAAAAGATTGAAAGCAATGGACAAGTTCAGACTAGCTATGACTATTGAGAATGAGCAGTTACAAATGCAAATAAACTATGAGTATAAGGAGGCGAAAATAAAGTTGAGAAAACTTCTTGATGAAAGAAAGACAATGGTAACACGGCTGAATGAGAAAGACTACAAAGAATTGGAAATAACAGATTACTTTGAAACAGTGGAATCATCAATGAGCAAATCTTCAGACACATCAATTGAAGAAATTACAAATATACAAGAGATCAATCTACATCTGACAGATCAAATCAAGATGCTACAAATTGGTCAAGAGACTCAAATGGTAAAAAATATTGATGTAATGAATGATGCAAGAAAATTTGAAAATGAAAGAACACTAGCCATTGATGAAAGGAGGAAAATTATAGAGAAATTACAAGAGAAAGAATCAAAGATTCTAAGACTCACTGAGCATCATCATGAGGTCACCAACCAGATTATTCTTATGAGTCAAGAAGCAAAAAGATTAAATACAGAACTCATTGAAAGAATAAAGATCATTGGTGAGCTAATAGAAGAGAATGAAAAATTGAAGCATGAAATCAAAGTCCAAAATCAACACAATGAATTGATCAAAAAGGCTGAGGATAGAAACAAAAGGATGAATGATTTTCTTGATGGACAAAGAAGAGTCAACAACTACACAGGATTAGGGTACAATGAGAATGGTGAAACCTCTAATCAACCAGATCAAAGGAATGCTTTCACAACCCCAAGATCCAAGAAGCTATCATGCAATCACTATGGAAAACCAGGCCACACCTCAAACATATGCAGAAGAAAAATAAAAGGTATTTCTCAAGCATAATCTACTTTTATTGGTAATTGTTATAAATGTCAAAAGAAAGGACACACAGAACATGAGTGCAGATCCAAAGTGACAAATCCAAAGAGAAAAACCTACATGCAAGATGAATGGGCATACACATAAGGAATACTGGAAAAAGAACAACAAGGCATGGACTCCAAAGGAAACTGATAAAAGCTATAAACCAACAAGAGAAGCTAACTCATATGTTTGGGACTATAACACATGGGTAAATTGCACAGCATGTGGAAGGTATGGTCATATTGCTGCCAACTATATGAGAAAGTGGACCAGAAGGTCATGAGGTTGGACCAATCCAGGTATGGCATGCTTACATTGTCATAAGGTTGGACATGTGATAAAATATTGCGAAGACCGACTGACAGTTACAAATACACATCCCAATGGAAACACCATTAATGACATCAAAAGAATGAGAAACAAGATGTGGGTAAAAGCCACAAACACTAAAGGTGCTGGAACAAGCAATGCAAATGGTGACACCCCATCCAATGGATCTGGTGACATCACCTCATCTAACTAGATTGTACAAGTAAGTATGGAACTACATTATAACAAGTTTTAATTTGCATCGGTTCCATCATACATAGTTCATATTGTAATATAGGCATGAATAAAGATGCAATATATTGTTACTTGCTAAACTATTGAAAAACAACCATCGGTTGTTGGGCACAATCTGCATCGTCGAACACACACAGAAAAGTTAGCAATACTTACTAGAATGTATCGGTCATTACATAAGCTAAGTGTAAACCGATAGATATCGGTGAACATTGAATCAACAAAAGCTATCTTCACAACCTCACTGACAATCATTTGTGAAGTCTCCAAAACTGCTAGCTACCTTGACATTCTGCATAGACACCAAAGATGTTATGAATTTTTTACTGACAAAAGTAGTCTTCATAAACCGATGAGTTGGTAAGCATTAATGACAACTTAGGGCACAAAAAGGTATAAAAGCCCAACAGGTAAAATCATTTTTGTACCTGTGATTTTCGAGCAGAGCAGACCAGACCAGAGCGATTTGAGAGAAAATTGGAAAGTGACCCAGTAGAAGTTAACTTGACACGAAGCATTCACATTCATAGGCGTTCACAGAGAATCAGTAAGTAAATACACTCATGGACAACACTATTTTTATTATCAAAAAGCCCTAAATTACAAACATGATGGCATTGACTTCTAGGGTAAAGAAAATTAAAGAAGATAAGAAGAAACCCTTCAATCTTATCAACAGAGGAGCGTGTGCTGAACCCAAATACAAGCTGCACCCTGAAATAGCTTCTCAACCTGACGATTCTAGAGCATTCTCCCGAATCCCACCTAGGGTTTTACTGGTAGAGGACGTAAGGTACTACATTCACTGCAAGATCTTAGAGATAGGAGATCTAGACCCATATAATTCCTATAGGGCACTATGTGATGATGTTGGAAAGCTCAAAGAAGAGCATAAACACTTGGAAGTAAAGGGACTCACAAATGCACTGCATTTTCCCAAGGTTTTCAAAATGGAATGGATAAAGATTGTTCTTAGAAGAGTTCATGACAATACTCTATCGATAAACAAGCCAAAGGCTATCACAAAGGATGTTATACATGCGGTTACTGGTTATCCTACAACCGATAAACCATAGGCTCACAAGCACCCATCTCTGGCAGAAGTTGAAAAACTGACTGGTTCTAAATTTGACAAAAGAGCACTAAAGGTCAACACCATTACCAACGTAGAACTAAAGTTTGGAGCATGTGTTTTTGGATACAAGATTTTCCAAGCAAGAAGAATGAACAACATATCTAGTACTTCTATGAGCATAGCATATAAGATTATCAAATAGGGGAAGAAGATGGATCTGGCAGAGATCCTATTACATCAATTTGAGGAGAACATGTGCACAATAAGGTCTTCAAGGACAAATACTTGTAAGTTTGGTTCCCTCATAATGTGTATATTCTTTTATTTTGAAGAATACTTTCCTTCCATAGGAAAAGTTGCATGGGACACAAGTAGACCCATTACCATTTAGATAAGTGAATTCATTACCATTCAGATAAGTGAATTCATAGAATCACTTGGTACAAATTTTAACAATGTAATGCATGAATATTTCAAAACCATTAAGGAAATGCTACAAGCAAGAACTAGAATTCCTGAGAGTCTGATAGAGGAACACCAAGAAGAGATATGTTTCATGGTGGATACAAATTTCACTTACATACAAGCTGTAGTTACAAGGAAATAATGGCTTTCAAAGTTGGATTATGAAATCAAAATAGGATTAGCAAATGAATGCATTTAGGAATTGTTAAATGAATCCATTGACAATAAGAAATTAAGATTTGGTACTTATGAAGAGGCCAAACTGAAGATTAAGACAAATCTTGTTGTAAAGAAGGCTGTAAAATAGTCAAAAAGAATGGTAAAGAATCTGAAAAAGAATTTGAAAATATCTTCTGAAGGAGAAGAAGAAGGTGAAGGTGAAGAGGAACAACAGAGTAAGGAGGAACACACCAAGCACTAATAGATTTGACCCTAAATTGTGACCAAAGTTTTTGACCAACTTGCAAAATTGGTTTGTTTGGTCGCAATATAAAAGTTAACTTTTCTTTTTTTTACTTTTATGCCCGTGTTGGTCAAAATTGCGACCAACACGTGCATAAAGGTCAAAAAAAAAAGAAAAT
>MU225293.1:2218729-2232283 GCA_018584345.1 Thuja plicata | reverse complement strand
TATATATATATATATATGTTTTTCTCCAACCATGAGCACATTAGGACCTGCTATCTTCACTTCTGTATCCTCTAATAGTGACTGAATTTTGAAAGTCACTTTGTATTTCTTGAAGGTATAGGAGTTCTTCACCCCATCATGGATGGATTTGCGATCAAATTTCCATGGCATGCCTAGGAGAAAGTTAGATGCATCCATGGGAAAAACATCACATACAACCTTGTCCTTATATCTCCCTATAGAAAACTCCACCCAAGCCTACTCATTTACTAAGACATGATGTCCCTTATTGAGCCATGTGACCTTGTAAGGATGGGTGTGGGGTATCCTTGTCATGCTTAGCTTTCTGACTACCTCTTTTGACACAATTTTGTCAGTAGAACTTGAGTCAATAATGACTCTACACACTTTTCCCATCACCTTGCATTTGATTCTAAATAGAGACCTTCTTTGGCTTGGATCTTCTTTAATCGGCTCCTTGATCAATGTTCTCCTCATCATGAGGTTATCACCTTCTTCTAAATTCAATGGTACCTAAGGGTGTGTCTCTGCTACATTTGTCTCCTCATGAAGTAGAATAGTCCTCTTGTTACCTCCTTGAGAAGTACTACCCTTCTCTGGACACCTATAGGCAGGGTGTCCCATTTGATTGCAATGATAACATTTCATATTGGCAAAGTAATTGCCTCTTCCTTGTCCACCACTTCATCTGAAATTAGATTTCCTTCCCCTACCACCTCTACTAGAGCTTCCTTCTTGCTACTCAGTGTATTTGACTTCTCCTTGAATCCTTGATTCTGAACTCCTTCCATCATAGCCACCTCTTGATCCTCTACTATCCCTTCCTCTACCTCTTCCTTTGGAGGTTTGTTCTTGTTTTATTTTTCCTTTCTCCTCTATTTTCAAGGCCATTTGATAACATTGGTGGAAGGTTTTGAAGTTCACAAGACTCATGTATTCTTGAATAGACCACTTGAGTCCATTCAAATACCTTGCTAGTTTGATTCTTTCATCCTCGACCAGTTGTTATCTTAAACACAACTTTTGGAATTCTTTGGTGTATGCTTGAACATCCAAATATTTATGTCTAAGATTGTGTCTTCTTCTATGCAATTGAACCTCATAATCATCAGGAAAGTAAGCTTTCTTTATCTTGGTCACCATGCCCTTCCATGTGACTATAGGATTCCTTGCTTCTTTCTCCCTTTCAGTTTGAGTAAAATTCCACCATGTTAGGGCTAAGCCTCTCAACCTAGATTTGGCCACATTCACTTTTTGGGCCTCTATTATACCATCACATTCAAAATGGTTTTCTATACTGTCAATCCAATCCACAACTAAATCTGGATCCATTTGTCCACTAAATAGTGGTACACCCTCCAAAGTTTTGCAACTTAAGGCCTTTTGTGCTTTCAAGAAGGGTTCTTCAGCAATGACAGGGTCAGGTGTTGGAGCTTCCTCCTCCAATTCTAGTCCTTTTTCCCTTGCTTCTTCTACTTCTTTTTTGTTTTCTATCTTATCCTTTACTTTATCAGCTTTGTCTTAGACTTCACCCAAGAGTTGGTCCATTTGAGACAATCTTTCTCTTAGCAACTTTATCTTCTTCTTCTTCTTCTACCTTTTTGGCTAACTCAGTTTTAGTCACCATGGATTTATCTTCAATTGATCCCACTGGTGTATTCTCTCCCACTGATTCAGTAGGTTGAAACATCCACCACAAGCCTGATCTTAATCAAGCTCTGATACCAATATGATGTATGTGTTCCAAGGCTTGCTTGCACATATACCAAGAGAGCTATCTTGTCTCTATTACAATCCTAATATTCACTGAGATCTTCCAGAGCCTTAGATGATTAACTAAGGCCTTCTTTAGCTCCTCTCCAAGAGCCCAACACGTTTTGCTTCACCTTGAAAGACTAACACCATGTAGATTCTTCACTTCTTCTCCTACACTTAGAAGGATCTAAGTGCCAACTCCACACTAGCATTCACTATCATTATAGGGATAGTAAAAATGTTGGAAACCTTCTATATGTTTCCATTTGACTCCATTTTGAAGGATCTCTTAGCCCTTTTTAGTCAAGTTCAAGCTTTAGACCCTAAGAAGCCTAATTAGGCTTAATTCCTTATAGCCTTTTTCAGAGACCTTTTCCCCATTCTTTCAAAAACTTTCCAAAGAACTTGAAAACATAATCCCACATTCACATACCCTTTTGGATTTTACAAAGGATTTTGAAAGTTTTAGTCTCCTAAGTCCTCCATACATAGGGATCCTATTATCTAGGACCAGTAGGGCTAATAGGCCTAATTAGTAGGAGCTTACTGATTTCTTACTCAAAACTCGACCAAATGTATTGGTGAATTCACAAATCTATCAATAGGAAAAGATTAGGTCATATCACACCTAGCACTAAACTTGTCCCATACTATACTTTCCTTCCTAGCATGAAATGCTCAATTCTTCACCTCCAAACCTCTAATCGGGCACTGTTAGATTTTATGGGGGAGCCATGAAAGGACAAACTGGTCATGACAAAACTAGTGAAATGTTAGAATAGTCCCAAAGGATAATTGAGAGGGGGGGGGTGAATCAGTTATCAGTAACTTTAATTATTTTCTCTTATTAACTCCAAAATACAAGAAAGTAAATGCTCAATCAGATAACATAGTACACAACAGACAATTTAATTATGGGAAAACCAAATGGTAAAATCTACAGTGGGAATTAGCACCCACAATGAACTATACTTGTTTATAGTAATCCCTGTTAGAAGATCTTGCAACCTTGTTAGGAGTTGTTCTTTACAAAGCAATAAGTATAGTGACCTGGTTAAGGGTCTGACCCTGTTAGGAGTCTTTTACAAATAACACTGTTAGGGGTGAGGACTCACTGTCCAAAATCTCACTGCTTCAATGGTGAAGGCTACAATTTTTTGTAGAATAGATATGCACTATTGTTAATCTCTAAGTTTTGTTGATGATTAGTGACCAACACTTAGTCATTCACTTAGACAGTTTTAGTTGGCTATCACTGTGGCTGAGATAAAACTATCCAAGGCCGAGAAACATTGCTGAGCAGTATTCAGGTTGCCGAGTTGTATCATTCCGAGCTGAGTAGGATACTTAATGCCGAGTGACAGAGATGTTAAGTGCTGAGCAGAACAGTTTTTATATACATGTCTAGAATGATTCAAACTTCAAGGATAAGCATTCAGGCTGACTCGTATAAGATTTTTCGGTCAACTTATGTATACATTTAATATTTTCCTATGGAGTTAGTTATGCATTTAATTGTTTTATCCTATGCATGTTCTATTGTGATCATTAATTGTAATACCTTCAAGGTATGGGTATTAGATCTTGATCATTGATCTAGATCTCGCTATTTGGTTTGAACAGATATATAAGATTGCTTCTAAACCCTATTTTGTAAGAGAGAAGTGTGTGTGGAGAGAAGCGGTGATTGCATTTTAAAGTTAAATGCACAGAGGGTTATTTTGTTAAGAAGCAGAGATCAAGCAGAGTGACAACATAGTGAACAACAAAGTAAAGATATATCAGATTGTGAGATCATAGAAGGTACTAGAAAGAGGGGATCCATAATCAGCATCTGAGTGGATAACAAAGGATCAATACTTGAGACATTCTAATCATTGTATCAGGTGAAAATATTTTAATAGAGTGGTTCTAGTAGCCCTAACATGCACACTTTATTACTGTATTAGTGGAGAATTTTGTGGGTGTCATCTCCACCCCAGTTTTACCTATTTGGGTTTCTGGGTTACCAATTTCTTGTGTTATGAGTTTTTTATTTTATTGTGTGGATGCTATCTAATATTACATTAGATTAATATATGTATAAATGTGGTTCAGTTTGTTTTAAGTGTTTAAATTTGAAGATCTGATTCACCCTCCCCTCTCAGTATCTTGCTTTCCCATTATTGTATTTCCAACAATTGGTATCAGAGCTTAGTTCTCTAAAAGGTCATAATCAGCTTGAGAATATAGATCTTGAGATGGAGATCTACAAGATGGGTAAATTTGTTGAGAATCAAAAGATTGATATTCAGCTAGCACTACAACAGCTTGAGACAACAAGACATGAATTAAAGAAGTCCTTGATTGCAAGGAAAGATTTGGCCAAGAAAATGAATGACACTCATTATTAGGAAGAGGACACCACAAATCTATTTCAGAATGGAGATTCTACTAAGAGTAATGCAGCAATAGAAGATCTACTAGAAAAGAATAGTGCACTATGTGAAGAAGTCAGAAACTTGAAAAAGGAACCAGAAGCCTAATCAATAAGAATGTGTGAAGTTTTTGAATAGAAAAAGAAAGTTGAAGATGACAAGGCTATGGCAGAAGAAGATAAAAGAATGATGACTATCAAACTAGATGAAAGAACACATGATGTACAAACAATGATAGTCAATCAAGTTGACATGGCAAATCAATTACTACTTGTGAATCAAAAGATCAGTATGAAAGACATGGAGATTGTAAATCTTAGATCTGAGAATAGTTAGTTGAAAGATGAATTGATATCTAAGAAAGAACTTAACAATAGAGTGAATGATCCCAATGTAGCTATGAGCTACTTTGAACAACTGGTGGAAGCATCAAGAAGACCTAAAGATTCTTCTAGATTAGGTCACACTGAACAACATACAATCACTGAAGAAGGAGAATCATCTAAGACAGGTGAAAGAAGATATGCAAAGCCAAGAAAAAACAAACCTCTTTGCCACCACTGTGGGAAAACAAGTCATACAACAAACATTTGTTGAAGCAAGAATGGTAAGTCCAATCCTAAAACTAACTTTAATGGTTACTGCTTTAACTATAATAAGTTTGGATATCAAGCACGTGAATGTAAGACAAAGGCAAGCAACACACCTAGACTCAATGGTAATTGCTATAACTGTCAGAAATTTGGTCATAGAGCACAAGATTACACATCTAAAGGTAAACAAAAGTGGACATCAAAGGAACAAGAGAAATTACCAAGAAAAGGAAATACTTACAAGGGGGACTACAACACATGGCATAGTTGTCATTACTGTGTTGAGTATGGACATGTTCCAGAAAATTGCATAAGGACACATTTCAGAGGAAATTCTAAAAGTTGGATGAATGGAAGCCTAGTTTGTCACATTTATCTGAAAATTGGTCATACAAGGTAAGATTGTAAGACTAGGGTATCAGCTCCTACTGTTGAGAATATTAGAGCACAGATGACCTAGACATGGGTTAAGAAGTCTGAACCATGCAGCAGTGAAGCTAGTGAAGCCGAGGTCACCCAATCCAATGGATCAGGTGATCACATCATCTCCAACTAAGAAAAAGAGGTATGTAAGGAACGACATCTAAAATTCTTATCTTACATCAGTTCCTAACATGAAATGTACCAAAGTCCATATTTGCATATGTTAAGATGCACCAGGACATATTTTGAAGACAAATGCCGAGAAGAGCTAATTTCACTATAGGTTTCGAGCACAAATTGAGGACACTAAGGCCGAGTTCTTTAGTGTGTGCCAAGTTTGTTGGCTAAGTAAGTTCTGTGATGGTCGAGTTTAGTAATCCAAGTGGGATGCAAGTTGTGTTAGAAATCCAAGGATAGCTGGCTAGCACTAACTCAACGGGAAGAAAATTTATTGCTTACCTACCTTGACCTTTAAAAATCAATAAAGGATGAACTATTTATTCTTCATTTTTACCTTGCAATTTCACTGTTTACGGAGCAATTGAAGTAGTTACAGAATTGATCTTAACAAAGTTAGCATCAAAGATTTTTTCAGCATGCCGTCAAAAATCCTAAGGTGAACAGTATGAAGCACTACTTTCTAAGGTACTCTATTCTTCATCTCTCAAACCCTAATTTCAAGATTATGGCTACAAGCTCTTCCACACTAGCTAAAAGTATGGAGGGAGAACAAGAGAAAATTCAATTAGTACAGAGTAATGAATGTGCACCTCTCAACTTTCGAGCCATTCCTGAAAGTGCAATTCAAAGTGATTTGACTGGACCTCTCTCATCCATTCCACCCAAGGTACTTATGATCCATGATGTTTGATCGTGTTACATGGTTAAGATTGGTGAAGTAGGTGATAGTGAATTGAGGACATCCTACAGCAAATTGTGTGTCGATGGAGTTCTGAAGGGAGAATTCAAACATTTAGCCGACAAAGGGTTAACTCATGCCCTAGATTTTCCACAAGGTTTCAAAGATGAATAGATTAAGATTATTCTTAGCCAAGTTCATGATATGTGTATGTGGTTGGATAATGGACCAGTCAAGATTACTAAAAACATGATTCATCGAGTGACTGGATATCCTGTAGTTAACAGAAAATAGACAATGAGAGATAACAACAAAGAGGAAATTACAATGAACACTAGAGCCGTATGGAACAACAGAGGTATGACCATCTCTACAATTAAAGACCTAGAGATTGATTTTGGAGTAAGAGTAATAGCACATAAGTTCTATTAGTCAAGTAGATTGGATAGTGTTACTTGTACAACCGTTGACCAGGCATGGAAAATTGTTAAGAAGAATCATACATATGATCTTGTCGAGCTACAACAGACAAAATTAGTCAAGAACCTAGCATAAATCAGAAAAGATAAGACCTCATCATGTAAGTTTGGTTCCTTACTAGTCTGTATATTTTTCTACATTCGGCATACATTTCCTACATTGGGAAATATTGTTTGGAAAAAGGATATACCCATTACAGTTCAGATTAGTGAATGTATTGAGAAATTAGGAGGCAATTTCAATAGCTTTATGGGGAGCTATTTTGTGGAATTTAAAAAGAGAATGAGATTAAGAACTAAGATTCCTAGATCACTAGTGGAGAAGCACTATGAATAAATTTGTTTTATAGTTGATACAGATAACACATATATCAAGGCTATGACACCTAGGGTAACATGTTTAGAACCATTTTCATATGAAATTAACATTGATGAAGCATCAACTGCCATCATTGCACTCCTAGCTGAAGCAATTGATACCACAGCAGAAAGGTTTGGTAATTTTGATCAAGCCAAAGTAAAAATTTCAAGAAATTTAAAAGAGGGAACCATGTAGAGGAAAAGAAAGAAGATTGTGAAAAATCTAAAGAAAATGGTTGGTTTAGGCAGTGATGAAGAACTTGAGGATGAACCTTTAGGCCTATCCACAGGACAAGGTGAGGATATGTCTACAAAAGAGGAAGTGAGTGCATCTGAGGAGATCACTAAGAAAGCTAAGGGTAAAAGACCATCAATTATCATAGTAACCAAGCCGAGAAAAGCTAAACCTAAGGTTACACCTCCTGTAGCTAATCGTCCAAGAACTAGAGAATCTACTATTACTTCTCCAAAAGTGCAAACAAAAGTATATGGAAAGAAGAAGGTTGGAGAAAGAAGTTTTGGAAAGGAAGCTAAAATTGCTCCTAAGGCTGAGCTGAGTAAACCAGCAAAGAGACCAAGGAGGAGACTATGATTGGGGATAGATAGTGATGATGAAAAGACTTGAGGTTGATGAACCCAACAAAATACCTACAACACAATTCAAGAAACCAGCTAGTATTGATGAGGTATTTGACAACTTGAGGAATTCAGCAAGGTTAGCTACTTTCAACTTCATTAAATATGAGAAACTGAGTATTAGAGATAAGTAGAAAGTTTAGGAAGCACTTTTGGATATGATGAGTACTTTTAAGTTAACTCCTACAGAGATAGGAAATCACTTTCCAAATGAATTGTATGAGTTTTTGTCAAGCAAATGGGAATTTTCACTTACCATAGAAAGACAGATCAGGGAAGGAACTTTAGCCAAGGTAATACCTGAGTTGAATTCAAAATAGAGAGCCAAATTCATTGAAGAATATAAAAGTAGGTTTTTTCCTAAGCTTAGAGGTTATGATATTTTGAAAAATGATATTGAAAGATTAGTATAGCAGAGTACAAGGATTTGGAAGGAAATCTTTGGACTGACAGCTCCAAAAGATAAGAAATCTGGTGAGGGAACATCTGAGCAAAAGGCAAAAGAAGTTGAAGTGGAGATTACCCCTAAGCCACAGGTGACTCAAGGTCAAATTAATATAGAATAGGACACGACCAAAGATGCATTAGACTCAACAAATTCTATTGATCTGACTGCAGACAGTCTGATGGATTTCATAGTTGATGATTCCAGCAATTTGAATGCTGAGGAACAAGATATGCTGAGTGGTACAAACAATGATTTTCCTATTAAGGAAATGAAGAATGAAGGAGGAAAGACCACTACATCTGAAGAGAAAATTGATGAGAAAATTGAAGTTATCAATGATCAGATAAGTGAAGAGAAACAGAAAACAAATGCACAAGAGGTAACTTCATGAAATCCACTTATTTTAGAGGTTGTCAAAATAGTTTTAGATAGTGGAGTAGTAATGAAGGATATTGTTGATAAGCCTAAGGAAAAAGAGGCAGTGAAAGTGTTGGTTGATCTACCACACTCTGCATCATCCACTCCCAGAGGTCCTAAAACTAGAGGTATGCCTAATCCATAGACAATTTTGATAGAATTAAAAGAGGCAATGGACATTGACACTATCATAGGAAAAGGTATTATGTAGCCGAGCATTAGTTCACCAGAGTTGAAGAGAAGAAAAGTTCTGAAGAAGAAGTCTCAAATTATAGATGTCACATTAGATGAGGTAATTGTGATTCCACAATGGGATCCCAATGAATTATCTTTTGAACATATAGGGACTCTTCAGGAATTACTCAAGATGAAGAAGAGATAGGAAGAGATGAAAATAGAACAGAAGGAAAAGCAGGTGTTGCATGACATCAATGATATATTTGCAAAGGATTTTGACTTAGAGGATGAAATGCCTCAAGATCCATTATTGATTAGTTAGTTAACATTGTACAAAAGGTAACTGATGATGATATTAATAGCATTGAAAAACTTCTACAATGGTCCGAGAGGAG
Source organism: Thuja plicata (assembly GCA_018584345.1). Taxonomy (NCBI): domain Eukaryota; kingdom Viridiplantae; phylum Streptophyta; class Pinopsida; order Cupressales; family Cupressaceae; genus Thuja; species Thuja plicata. The sequence continues at coordinate 2,223,303 of MU225293.1, read as the reverse complement.
ATTTGAGAGCAAAGTTCTGGAGAAAATATCAGAAGAGATTGCAACATAACAGGTTGAACTTTATACTCTTATAGAAATTTTGGAGAAAGTTACAACAAATGTTTATTCTTTGTATAGGAAACTATGTGATCTTGAATTCTTCACAAAGGATAATCTACATCTTGTTAAGAAACTACAGTTAGATTTGAGATCAACTGGCAATACTTTGGGTAAGGATACTACTTCTAGTTCTTTACATTTTTCTAAGTTGATCAATGCACAACAGAGAATAGATGAGCTTATGGCTGAAGATGGTCGAATTAGGGACAAATTGATAACTATTCAGACAAGCCTATTGCCTCACTTGGAGGTAATATAGAAAGAACTTTCAGATGCAAAAGACTTATCATAGAAAAATGCAAATCTCTCAACTGCAAAAAGTTTAGTAAGTCTAGCTGCCGAGCTAGAAATAAAATTGGAAGTTATAAAGATTTCTAAGGAAAGTTGGGATGCTATATTTGAATCCACCCTGCAGCTTCATAAACAATTTTTGGATAAGTATAACTTAACCCCACCAGCAATCAGTGACAAAAACAAGGGGCAAGATGGTAAGGAAGTTGGAAAGGATATAGTATGATACATCAGTATAGAAAAGGTACACTTGTATATGGTAAGGAAGTTGGAAAGGATATAGTATGATACATCAGCACAAAACATGTACAATTGTATATATTTTTAAAGGCATGTAAACTATTTGTATGAATAATTCTGAGTATATTTCTAGGGGGAGTACTTAGTATACTTAGGCAACATTTTGATGGAATGAAATGAAGTAATGATAAGTGTTTTTTTGCCACTAATATCAAAGGGGGAGATTTTTAATCTCTAATTTCTATTGATGTTTAGTGACCAACACTTAGTCATTCACATAGGCAGTTTTAGTTGGCTATCACTGTGGCCGAGATAAAACTATGCAAGGCCGAGCAACATTGCCAAGCAGTATTCAGGTTGCCAAGTTGTATCATGCCGAGCCGAGTGGGATACTTAATGCTGAGTGACAAAGATGTTAAGTGCCGAGCAGAATAGTTTTTGTATACATGTCTAGAATGATTCAAACTTCAAGGATAAGCTTTTAGGCTGACTCGTATAAGCTTTTTGGGTCGACTTATGTATACATTTAATATTTTCCTACAGAGTTAGTTATGCATTTAATTGTTTTATCCTATGCATGATCTATTGTAATCATTAATTGTAATACCTTCAAGGTATGGGTATTAGATCTTGATCATTGATCTAGATCTCGCTATCAGATTTAAACAGATATATAAGATTTCTTCTAAACCCTATTTTGTAAGAGAGAAGTGTGTGTGGAGAGAATTGGTGACTGCATTTTGAAGTGAAATGCACAGAGGGTTATTTTGTTAAGAAGCAGAGATCAAGAAGAGTGACAGCACAGTGAATAGCAGAGTAAAGATATATCAGATTGTGAGATCATAAAAGGTACTAGAAAGAGGAGATCTGTCATTAGCATCTGAGTGCATAATGAAGGATTAATACTTGAGATATTCTAATCATTGTATCAGGTGAAAATATCTTAATAGAGTGGTTCTAGCAGACCTTTCTAAATCTCCTAATAGAGTGCTTACTTTATTGTAAGTTGAAATCCTTTCATAGGTTAGATTTTAATGATCTTTAGCTCTTAACTAGGTAGACCTTTAACAGGGTAGATTGCATTTTGTAATCAACTTTTGTAGCCCTAACAGGCACACTTTATTACTGTAGTAGTGGAGGATTTGGTGGGTGTCATCCCCACCCCAGTTTTACCTATTTGGGTTTCTGGGTTACCAAGGTCTTGTGTTATGAGTTATTTATTTCATTGTGTGAATTCTATTTGATATTACATTAGATTCATATATGTATGAATGTGGATCAGTTTGTTTTAAGTGTTTAAATTTGAAGATCTGATTCACCCCCCCTCTCAGTATCTTGCTTTCCCATTATTGTTTTTCCAACAACTATATCTGATGATGAACTATAGAGTAGACCTGCTGTCTTGATCAATTCGAGTGTATTGTAATCTTTTACTTGTTCTTCACATAGACTCTTGATGAATGAACCACAACTAATATTCTACTATGTACATTTTCTTTCTCTTTTCATATCATTCACACTTGGCGTATCACAAATGAATTTGTATAAATATGTTCCTAGAAGTATGAGATCATGCAACCTATAAGAAAACTCTTCATAACATCCTTGTCGACTTTTCTAAGCATGCAAACAATATTAAGTCCACGCAACACAAACTAAATAGACGCGACACTTCACTAAGTCGGCTTCACTAAATTAACTCTAACTTTGCAATCTTCTTGAAACACATTTGACAGCTTTAGATAACTATCATAAACTCATAACTAATAATTAATATACACACGCATATCCTGAAGATAGGTGCAACTCAAGAAACATGTTAAATACGTCGGCTCTAAAGAGATACTCTTCCAGAACTGTAACTGCCAATAAAAAAATTACACAACTTGACTGAAACATCATATTTGGATTTGCGTGTATGAAAATAAAATAATAAACATGTCTAAAACATGTATCTAACCCTGCAAGGCTTGATATCATCATTCTGATAAGTACATATAGAATCACTACTATGTATTATATGTTGTCATCAATGACAAAATATAATCAATCAACTATACAGGAACAAATCTCCAACAATCTCCCCCTTTGACATTGATGGAAACATATGATATTAAAAGCATCCTCTGTTCACGGTGTCCTCTTTCTCTTACAATCTTCCCAATATCCTCATCAAAGATTTCTCTAGATTGTTACAGTTCCTCTAACTGTGTTTGTGTTCCATATATATACTCCCCTAGAGTATATGCTCCCCCTTAGTACATACTTCCCCTTTGAAATCAATGGAAAAGGGCACCATAAACCATTAGGCACAGGTACTACCCCAAAAGTAGAGTATTCAACCATTTATCAGTCACACAGGACTGATGTTCTTCCTATATTTTCTAATCAGACTTAGGAGAGGGAATTACTCCCAACTTCTCTCTAAGATACTCAAAAGTATCTTTTGATAAAGGTTTTGTAAAAATATCTGCCAACTGTTCTTTGGTGCTCACATATTCCAATTTCACTTCTTTGTCTGCAACTTTTTCTCTTAGAAAGTGGTACTTGATCTCTATGTGTTTTGTCTTTGCATGCACTACAGGGTTCTTAGACATGTTAATAGTGCTAGTGTTATCACAGTGAATAACAATAGGATAATCAACCTGAATACCAAAGTCTTTAACCATTTGCTTGATCCAAACCATGGTTGAACAATTCACTGCTACTGCAACATATTCAGCTTCTGTTGTTGACTGAGAAATATAGTTCTTCTTCTTGCTTATCCAAGAAACCAACCTATCTCCAAGAAATACTGCTCCTCCTGAAGTACTCTCCCTATCATCAATACAACCTACCCAATCTACATCTGTATACACATGAAGTTGTAAATTCTTTGATTTAGGATACCATAAACCATAGTCTATAGTTCCCTTTAGATATGTGAATATCCTCTTGATTGCCATTAGGTGATTTTTCTTGGGTTCAGCTGCAAATCTTCTGACAATGCCAACTGCATTAGATATGTCAGGTCTAGAATGAGTTAGATAAATGAGTTTTCCAATCATAGAATTGTACAATGTTTTATCAACTATTGTGGAATTGTCCTCTTTTGAAAGCTTGCTTCCTGTTATCATAGGAGTGCATACTAGCTTACAGACTTCCATCTTAAAGGTCTTCAATATTTTCTTCACATATTTTGACTAATTAATGAATATACCTTTATTTGTCTGCTTTACATTTAGTCCCAAAAAGTATTTTATAGGACCAATCATGCTCATTTCAAATTCATCCTGCATTTCTTTTGCAAATGTTGTACTGAGCTTGTCATTACCTCTAAAGATAATGTCATCAACAAATATGGAAACTAGTAGTAATCCATTAGGTGTCTCTCTTGTGAATAGGTTACAATCTGCTGCACCTTTCTTGAATCCAATCTTGGTAAGATAACCATCAAGTCTCTCATACCAAGCTCTTGGGGCCTGTTTAAGACCATAGAGTGCTTTCTTCAATCTGCATACCATGTATGGTTTATCTGAATGATTAAATCCTTCAGGTTTTTCTATGAAGACTTCTTCCTTCAAGTCACCATTCAGAAAAGCTGACTTTACATCCATTTGATGAACTTTAAAGTCTTTGAATGTTGCATAGGCCAAGAAAATTTTTATGGCTTCCAGTCTGCTCACAGGGGAAAATGTATCAATGTAGTGTATTCCTTCTCTCTACACATATCCTTTAGATACCAATCTTTCTTTGTTTCTTACTATTGTACCATCTTCATTCATCTTGTTTCTGAATACCCACTTTGTTCCAATCACATTTTTGTCACTGGGTCTATGGACCAATTCCCATGTATCATTTTTAATTATCTAATCTAATTCTTCTTTCATTGCATTCTTCCAATTAGAATCATTACAAGCATCTTCAACACTTAAAGGTTCAATCTGTGAAAGTAAACATACCTC
>MU225293.1:2206497-2216547 GCA_018584345.1 Thuja plicata | reverse complement strand
TTCTGATATTTCTCCACCATTGTTTCTGATTCCAGAGACTGCTTCATTTATCCTTTGATTGTAAGCTCTAATGTTCTCTTCAGGTAACATCTCAAGACTGTTGTATTTATTTTTCCATGTCTTCCTATGTGCATTCTTTGCTTGAATATTGTTAGAGTAGTCATATTATAGCTAATAATTAAATCTTTTAATTATTAGTCTATTATACTCTACGCTTAAGTTAAACTTAGGCTTCACTGTTGGGGTTTTGGGTTCTGCCGTTTTGACAACATTTTTTGTTGTTGAAGTCTGATATTTGTTTTTTCCTTCTGGGAGCCCTATCTTGCTCATTCAGAATCCTTTTTTGGCAAACCAGATATCGTTAGAAATCTGGTTCAGTGAACTATTCAGTTGTAGGGGTATTTTTTCCAGAGTCTACTCTAGGTTCTCTTTCCTCTGAGATTTTCTCTTTCACACTCTGGCAGACTACTTGGGTTCTACACATCTTGGGATCTCTTCTTCTGATCTTCTAGCTCACTCTTCTTTCTGACTTCTGAGCTTGTATTCTTGTCCACTGTTGCATTTTTTGTAAACACACTATGATAAAGTGCCTACTTCTACATTTATGGGCTTTTAAACACCTTTTGTGTTGTACTTGCACTCTATTATAAAGTGCCATGGGGGGTTATGATGTTATGTCATTTTAGGCTCACCCACCTTTGTCAAGTGAGCATACCTTCCATGACATTAGCCCATGCTATGTGTCGGTGACACTACCCTTTATCCTGTGCTTATACTTCTGTTGCACTATTGGTGTTCCTGGTTCTTCTTTCTGCAGATGTTTCTGGCATTGCATTTCAGTGTTCCTATCACCTCTCCCTGTTCAGCATTATGGGGGGGTTCACCTGTTGGTTCTATTTCTTCCTTGGTTCGATTGATTAGCTCTTCAAACTTTGTCTTCTCTACCTGGTCATGCACTTCAGTGGGGGTTCCAACAGTTACTTCTGACAAAGTTTACAGCTTCTTGCTTCGAAGATGCTTCTTGCTCATTCTTGTTCCTTCTCTGGAACTTTCCCTAGATTGAAGGCTCAGTTTCCTTCATCTAGTTTATTTCTTGTACTTGGGTACCTGATCAAGCCTAGTTGCCGGGACCCATAGTTCCTTTCATGCATTTTGTTTTCATGCATCTTTTAGTCTTTAGCTGTTTAGCTTCTCCCTAAGTTACACTTAAGGGGGGGTGTTAGAGTAGTCATATTATAGCTAATAATTAATTGTTTTAATTATTAGTCTATTATACTCTATGCTTAAGTTATACTTAGGCAGCTTATTATTCTTTAGGGTTTTCCCCTTTAGGGTTTCGGTATCCTTTTATAAGGACTCACCACTTTGCATTTTAGTAAGGAGATTATATTGTATTCATTTTTTGTTGATAATAGAAATTTACTCTTTCAACATGAATATCATGTCTCTGTCTTTTTTTCCACCATAGCTTTCTCTTCTTCTATCTGTATCTTGCTTCTTCTATGTGACAGGTTTGCATGCAGGTGTTCTTGGGAGATTAGCTTTCAGCCTAATCCAACAAATATCTCCTTCAAACATATCTTCTAAATACTTCCATATGGTGTATGCTCTGTCAATTTTCTTGATCTCAGAAAATTCACTATCAGATAGGGCACTGATTAGGGCTTCTTTAGAAATTGCATTATTTGTAAATGTTTCCTTTTGTCTAATAGTAGCATCATCCTTTGCAAGGTCTTTCTGAGATGGAATAGAAACTTCTTATGTAGCTATATCAAAGATCTCAAAACCAACACACTGTAGATGTGTTATCATTTTGTTTTTCCAAACCAGATAATTTTCTTCGTCAAACTTAGGGCTCTCTTTTCTAAAATAAGACATCTGATCTACCTTAAGTTGTTAGGCTTCTTCTCCAAGGTACTTGGCTCTGATACCAATTGTTAGAATAGTCCCAAAGGATAACTGAGAGGGGGGGGGGGGGGGGAATCAGNGGGGGTGAATCAGTTATTAGTAACTTTAATTATTTACTCTTATTAACTCCAGAATATAGTAAAGTAAATGCTCAATCAGATAACACAGTACACAACACACAATTTGATTACGGGGAAACCAAATGGTAAAACCCTCGGTGGGAATTAGCACCCACAATGAACTATACTTGTTTATAGTAATCCATGTTAGAAGATCGTGCAACCCTGTTAGGAGTTGTTCTTTAAAAAGAAATAAGTATAGTGACCTGGTTAAGGGTCTCACCCTGTTAGAAGTCTTTTACAAATAACCCCGTTAGGGGTGACGACTCACTGTCCAAAAGCTCACTGCTTCAATGGTGAAGGCTACAACCTTTTGTAGAACAGATATGCAATATATCTGATGATGAACTGTAGATTAGACCTGTTGTCTTGATAAGTTCCAGTGTATTGTAATCTTTTACTTCTTTTTCACATATTGATGAATGAACCACAACTAATGCTCTGTACATTTTCTTTCTCTTTTTGTATCATTCACACTTGGCATATCACAAATGACTTACTATAAGTATCTTCCTCAAAGTATGAGATCATGGGACCTATAAGACAACTCTTCATAACATCTTTGTCAGCTTTACTAAGAACACAAACAATATTAAGTCTGTGCAACACAAACTGAATAGACGCGACGCTTCACTAAGTCAGCTTCACCAAATTAACTCTAACTTTGCAATCTTCTTGAAACACATTTGACACCTTTAGATAACTATCATCAACTCATAACTAATAATGAATATACACACGCATATCTTGAAGATAGGTGCAACTCAAGAAACACGTTAAATACGTCAGCTCTGAACAGATACTCTTTCAGAACTGTAACTGCCAATAACAGAATTACACAACTTGACTGAAACATCATATCTGGATCTACGTGTATGGACATAAAATAATAAACATGTCTACAACATGTATCTAACCACGCAAGGCTTGATATCATCATTTTGATAAGTACATACAGAATCACTACTATGTATTATATGTTGTCATTAATGACAAACATACAATCAATCAACTGTACAGAAACAAATCTCCAACATGAACTCCCTAAATTGTAAACAATTTATTTAAGACCTTAGACTGACTCCTATCAACTTACTTACTGGATGGAAAAGTCTTAGAACTATCCTATGAACACAAAAAAACTACTAAATCAAAGCATTCAATCCATATGATGCAACTGTCACACTGAAGAGCTTGGGTTCTTCACAAAATCAGAGTTGCAGAGCTATATTCACTATCAAAAACATGCTACAATGAAATATCCTCCTTAGATTCGAGCCTCTCCATACATTAGATGCCATATTCCATGTTTTTAGGGCCTGATGGTCGATCTCCCACTCCTATCTTCTAGGGGGATCCAGAGTAACCGAGTTGCATGCAAAATTTCCAATAATTACAAATGTTGTCATGACAACATTGTAACAACTTTTGGCATCTTTGCCATTATGCCAACTTCGTAATTCTTAGGACCTCTAACCTCTGGATTTTGAGGATCCAACTTCATTAATTGCCTCCAAGCATCTCTATGACAACATTTATGTGTTTAGGACACATTCAAAGCTCAAATCCATCCCTAAGCTTCTAAGCCTAAGAAGATTATAGAAGCTACTAACAATGACTATTTTAGTGACCTTAGTCCTAATGACTAACTCACCTAGTCCACAATGCAAAGACCTTCTAAGGTCTAACTAAACACACTGCCTTGACTTGGCCAATGTCAAGTACAAGCCAAAACATTACAACTATGGAGGTTAGCCTAGGTGTGCTCCTGCACCAATAAAGTTCACTTAGTTAAGTTTACTAGTGTCTTATCACAAAATGAGAACTATTTGGTAATTAAACTTATGAAACATAACATCATTTCCTAAGTCTATCAAGACACTGATGGTAAAGATTTGGTTTTGAATACAAATTGCACCTTAAGTCCCTTTCAACTATATAAATATAAAAACACATAATAACAAGAAATTTCAGCAATAACAACTTAAATCATAAGGACTTTATTCATAAAAGGCCAACCTTTATTAATCTCTACCTGATGGAAGGAGTAATTTAACATTCAATATTTATCCCCAGATTTAAATTCATCAAGTATATCTTAGGTGTTGTTAACCCATAAATAATCAAGTACCAAGAATCACAAATGCACAAATTTAGCCTACAACGGTTTCAAAAAAAAAACTCAAAACTTTTGATAGATCAACAATTAAGAGCATAATTTGGAAGTAAATGAAATCGTTCAACTTTTATGAACTGAATGATACAAGATCTCATAATGCAAGCTATTTTAAGAAAAAAAACTCACAAATCATGATTGGTTCCTATGGCCTCTCAAAATGCATCTAACAAAGATTTACTTTTATTATGATCGCACCTTTCTAGTTGTGTATATATATAATCCATGTACTGAAATTTTAAAAGTCCACTGTATAGATAATTTCCACTAATAAGAACAGCCGGAACAGAGCCAAATTTAAATCTTACATATACAAATTTTAGAGATCAAAGAATTAATAATGCACAAGGAGAATTGGGGAGTTTTCCAATACAAAGAAACATAGTTAAAGCTCCACATAAATCCCATGGTTCTCATATGACAAGATCTTTAATAGGAATGCTAGCTTAGCGATCACATGGATTCTGGAATTGCCACAACTAGTAGACTTTGTACAAACTTGGAACGTATTTGTATATTTACGTAGAATCATGGTTATTGTAGGTTCCCTAAAGAGGCCAAGTTTCCTAATTTGATGAATATTCGGCATTAAGAGATACTTTGCATTTCCTTGTTTAGGTGGAACCATCACAGCACACATGATTTTTCATAAGAAATCATCATAACACAAACTTATTTCACTGTCCTTGAAAATAACATAAATATCACTGGATGCTATACAAGGATCTAGACAAAGAGGCAACTACAGGCATTGATGCGATTAAATGGGAGATGACATTTCAAACAAAAACATTCTATCTTGCACCACTAGTTTGGGATGGTGTACCATTTGAAATAGAGTTTGGAAGACAATATTATATATATCAATCCCATTAAGTACACACATTTGATAGACAAAATAATACATCAAGCTTTCCATTTCTAATGAGATGCTACCATTCAATCTATCTGTTACAGAAGTAATTTAAACAAGCAAAGAACCTGATAGTTTCGGTGGTAAAATCTAAACACAATTTAGTCCTTCCAACCTTGAATAGAAAGATTTTCCACACCAGCTTTTCTGCAGTCCCCTTTTTCGGTGGTAAAATCAAAACACAATTTAGTCCTTCCAACCTTCAATAGAAAGATTTTCCACACCATCTTTTCTGCAGTCCCCTTTTTTATCAAATCGTAAGAAGGAAAAGGTCCCCCTAACAAGTTCCTTCCTCCCTTCCTTATCTCATTCTCCAGAAAATATCTATTCTTTGAATTTTTCAAATCCCCCTCTACCGATGGGGTATTCCATGCTGAAAAAGTACAATGCAAAGGTGTCATTTCAAATTGTTTAACTGTCACTTTTAACCTCACCTCAGAGTTAGATAGGTAGTCCATTAAAAGTTTTTCGCCTACCATTAAAGCCCACTCTTTGTTTAAAACCAATTTTTGTTGATAGATATTTTTGGTTATTAAATCCTTCATCCCTTAAATAATGCATCGTCCCGATGCATAGATAAAATAAATAAAGTTGCAATCATATTTAAAGAAAAATCAAGAAAATCACACTTGACATGATTAATAATCTTCCATTATCCAAATGTTCAAGATAATGCATGTACCCACATTCAGATTTAAGAATAAAATCAACAAGATTCAAACTCATTGCTTAAGAAAGTCAAATTTTCATTTGAAATGCTTTCTAATAAAATCAACACACAAGAAAAACAAACACATTTGAAGCAAGAACATTTAAAAGAAAGAAAACAGACTTGTATCATAATTTTTTCAAAAACATTTTCTATGTGATGTGTGAATTCCATTACCACCTTACAGTTTTACAAGATTAGATTACCTATCTTTGACAATATTCCCCTCTCTTATGATGTTCCATTCCATCTATTGTATACACCAGAACAACATGAAAGCATCAGTTCATGTTGTTATCATAACCAAAATGAAAATCTAACATTCCCTTATCTCAATACTTTCATAAATAACTTACATAGTACCCTTAAGTAGGAACAAAGTAGACACATATCTATGCTTAATGTACCATATCATAGCATCACATTGTATTGGTCACATTTTTGGATACTTCTTATCATATTTCTGTCACACTCATATGTATACGTGCTCACAATATTTTTAGTTCACTTTCCATATCAATACTTATGGAAGAAAATTTTCAATATCCAATATTCAAGAGTAAAGATAATCATTTGAAAAATGTAAAATTTCAATTAAAATAAGCTCTAGTTCACAACTTGATCATAAGTAAGTAAATCATTCATACGTACAATCTAACACATGGTACTCACTAAATGAGAAAATCATCCATACATATTCACAATTCATCTATAACGGTTAGTGGATCCATTTTTCCTTTTATGTGACCTAGGCCCTCATGCCCATCTTGTCACAACAAAATATCGAAAGAACATTTTCACTCATTTCATCATAACAAATATGTTTTCATTTCTAAGACAATGTGAGTCAAACAATGTTTCATCTCAACATAAATAAACATTCATAATTTAGCTATATAATGTAATTGTTCTTAATCCAGGCATAAGAATTCCAATACATCATGATAATTCATCACTACATAAAATAAAAAACATCAAGTATGTCATACATCAAGAGTATACATCAAAAGAAAGACCATTAAGGTCAATCAGGAAATAAGATACATAAGTGCCATCACACAACTGTCCCTCTATAGATCCCTATCTCATAAGCTCTCAAACAACTATCCATCTACTGTCTCGAGACAAGAGTGTGGCCCAGACGCTTTTCTGCCAAACCACAAAGCCTTACACTTCCTTGGGATTCTACCTACTCGCATAATTCCCAACCCTGCAATTCCTAACAACCTAGAAAAATACAAAAGGCAGGGGGCATCTATTGCAGTCGTGAAACTAAGTACAAAGCACATATGCCTAATGTAGGACATAATCATGAATGTGGCAGGGAGATGAAACATAGGTAGCATATTTAAGAAAACATATGCCAAGAGCTTTGGCGAAAGTATTTTATTACCAGATTTCTACTAACAGGTAGAGTGAAAAAGAAAAAAATCACTTCTACCCTTCCCTATTTTTCTCATATTCAGTACCCCTCACCAAAAGGTAAGCTTTCCAATGCTCATACATAGTAAGTAAAATGATGTAACTCATGCATATCACATATTTTATTTTTATGCAATCATGTATTAAACAAATACATGGAAATCACATAACAAGTCAACTAGTCAAAGGATCATGCCTTTCATCATGAACAATCTCATACATCATAGACAATCACATAATTTGAGCCATCTGGTCAAGTAAAACATAATACATAAGAAGGAGGTGTTTACCATTCTATCAAGAACACCAATAGTGCGTAGTTAAAAAATAATTCTAATATATTTCCTCAAGAGATTTCAACCTACTTGTCGAACATTGAATACAACAATCTAGTACATCAAATGAAAAAGCCTTAGATATAATTTCACATGATGCCTCATGCATAGTTACCCACATGCTAGTAATATCATATTAGGGTCATAAATGTACCTTTCTCATATATTCCATAATCTCATGAATATCCATGCAATGTTCCTCATGGCATCAAACTCACATCAAATTCATATTTATTAATATATATATTATTTCATGCAATGCATAACTACTATTCACAGCCATGTTCATACTAATGTACCTTGAACATTTCATAACTGATAAAACATATTTCAAATAATATATGAGTGCAAGAAAATGAATGTTATGTTCTTCGCAATCTACTCCCTTAAATACAATCAATCAATGTTCCATACTAAACATGATAAAGAACATCACTTCACGTCACATGACTAGCAACCTAGAACACACACATCATAGCCACATCAAAATCATAAGAAATAAAAAAATCAAAGTTCACAAATTTCAATTCAAAACCTCAAAGGTTGTGAGCAAAATCATTAGAAATAAATGTGAACAAAATTGCATTCGATAGTTACACAAGAAATTTAGTGCCTAGATGGTCACAAGAAAACTTATAAATTTAAGCTAGTCCTTCATCACTTTCAAAGTTCAACAAGTTAAAAAATAACATAGCCAAATTGAAAATCAAAGCACATATACACAGTGACTAACACTAGCCACAAAGAGGGAGTAGAAGCTACATGACACCTTGCATCCAAGGTTTGCTAAAGAACATGACCATACACCTAAAAAAAGCAAATGTCTCAAAGATTTCATCACTATGTATTAGCACTTGTCTAAGTTGGTTCATGCACATAAACTTGATAATTCTATCATTTTCTTTTTGCAATCTCATGCATCCCTAAATGTAAAATGCAACATGCAATTACTAAATTACAAAATCCCATGGGTTTTTCTTTCTTATATGACATGTTAGATTCATTTCCTAAGAATCTCATAAAGATCTAATATTAGAATCCTTGCATCATACACACAAAAAACATCACTTTCACAATATAATAAATGTTTCCATCATTATCACTAGCCAAGTCCTAATTTTTTGGCAGGCACTCATATCTTTAGTGCACAAGTCAATCATTAATTAATTACATAATAAATCATAGAGATTTACCATCTCTCTTGCTTTACACATGCAAAGAAATAGGCATTTAACTTAAGTCCATCACTCACAATACATTTCATATTTTCAATTTTTGGTAAACATAATTTCATGAAACTGAGGTACACCACTTATCAAGCACTTCAAAATATTTCCATCTTTATAGTTTAGCACGCAAGAACAACCAAGAATTCCAACACACACATAAGAGGTAATGCCCTGAAAGTGACTATTTCCACACGTCTATAACTCAAATCAAGAGACATCCTTTCCTAACCTCTTAGCAGTAACCATAATATGAGACTCAACAATCAATCCAAAAGAACTTACACTTATGAGCATAGACTAAGCATTAGTTGACTTGTACGGTTTGCACGACCAAGGGTTGCAACTAAACAGATGCCCTTGAATGGAACCTAGAGCTCTGATACCATATTTAAAGGCTGATCTTTCATCACAAATACCACATCAGAAAAATTCACAAGACAAGGGAGTCGTTCAACTACTTCTTCTATTGAAACCACATGTCGACAAGACAAAAATAATTTACATTTAATTAAAAAGAAAGAATACAAGGTTAGACCAAAATTGTCGAATAGATTAGATGACACATGACTCCATAATCAAGGAGTGTCGAATCAACAACATACCAAAAGACACTTTGACCAAATCGTCGAAGTGCAACAACAAAAATAACTTAAGAGACTAACATAAGTTTGCAAATGTCATTACAATAGATAATTGGTCGGTTGCAAAGAACTCATCTAATGCTAACCATGAAGACCTTCCTGACAGGATCTCTACAGACATGTTTTACACAAAACATCAGGGGTGAGAATATTGTAGGAGTGCGTTTCCACCCTACCATGAAGTAGTTATGCTTCCCCTAAATCTTTCCTGACATGAAAGATACCCAGCCCAGCTAAAGGTAATCTATCAAAGTAAAACTAACTGAAGTAGTGGAATATGTGCTACATGATACATCCACATTCAATAGAAAATACCTATTGTGGACTTTCAAAAACATTCCTGGTAAAACTGATTTCATGTCACACATATAGAAAATACTATAAGAAGATTGTCACTTAATGCATAGTACATCATGATTCATGGGTGCATTCAACATACATATAAGAACATAAGAAAAATCCTTCTCTTAATTTCACACATACAAAGATCATAATTCTGCACATATTTCTTTTGGTTCAAATGGTAAGTATAACCTGAATTCATCATAGTATATGGGAAAAAAAAAACTCAGGAATGCGTGTGTGTGTATATATATAT
>MU225293.1:2170409-2181362 GCA_018584345.1 Thuja plicata | reverse complement strand
CATATAAATATAAGCCAATTCTTCATCGATAGAACATAGTTGGCTTATATTTACTCATGAAAATTCGGCCGAAAATGGTCCGGCCGAACATGTTTCGGCCGGAACTAATTTGCCACATCGATGCCACATTTGCGCCATGTATGTTCGGCCGAAAATGTTTCAGCCAAAATAATTCTAGCCGAAACAATTTCGGCCGGAACTACGAAAATGGTCCTCAAGTGCGACACAGCTTCGTACTTTTACCCTAAATTCTATCAAAACTCTCCTTCCCCTCATTCCTAATGTCAAAGTGCCCATTTTGTTGCCTATAATCTTATCCATAACTCCAAAATTTTCATATGCTAGTTCTAAAGAGTGGAACAAAAGGCAGAACATGCCAAAAAGCCAGAGCAAAAAGGAAGCTAATCATCTAAAAATGGAGATTTAAACCAAACACAACAGAAAAATCCAGAGAACCTCAAGAAAGGTCCACCAAAAGGGTGGCTTCCTCAGCCTCCATCAGCTCAATGTTGGCTGCTGAGTCCTTGATTTTCTAGATGTCCTTCTCCAGCTCCTTTTCCTTGGTCTACTTGGTTCTAGCTTGGGTTCTCTTGCACAGACCTTGATCAGGCTCCTTGTTTGACTCCACAACCATTTTGGCCGCTTCCTTCCCCTTGAGCTTTTCCTCTAGCTTTTTAATGTAAGTATTAGTGTGCTCCCTGGATGCTTTCATGGTGTTGTAGCTTTGTTCTGTAATCTTCTTTAGGGTAGCATCAACCCTAGTCATGTTATCCTCCATCTTCTGGACCCGGGTAGTCAAGTTACTCTGTTCCTCTACATCAATATCCCTGTTGGCCTTATTGGTACCCTTAACCCTATTTTTTAGGTCTTCCACCTCATGGAAAACCCACTTAATAGTTCTATATTGGTCAAGCATGTTGTTTATGGTATTATTGAGCAGATTCATGTCAAACTCCCTAGTATTATCGCTGAGCACCACCATAGATGGGTCAATGAGCTTGTCCAACTTAATTCGGCCGCTCTGTCCCTCTAGGACCTTGAGGTTAATTATTTCTCTTTTTATTCCAATTTTTTATGTCTTAACATTGAAGTCCCTCCAACCAATTATCCTGCTCTTTTCCGCCATATAATAGCTAAACTCATTATCCTGGTCCTTCCCCATGTCATGAGTCTATGGTGAAGGGTTGTTTTCCACAATAGGGGAAGCTCTGTGATTGTTATCCTCTGGGATAGTCCTATCAGCAATCATTGCCCTGTCCTTACCCTTGTTGATTGTGTAATTCTATGTAATGGAGAGATTTCTCTTTCTTCCTTTCCCACTAGTCAGGTACTCATCACCTTCTGAATCCATTCCCTCCTCATTCTCATTGTAATACTCCTTAGAAGATATAATAGTGGTGCTTTGTTTTTTAGGGGTTGCCAATTCTTTTTTGACTTTAACCAGAATGCATATTTTCTTCTTAGACATCGACCCCTAGTTAATCTTCTTTGTATCATGTTCTTGAATCTCTTTGGAATGCATTCCTTCGCTGTGTTTTGTATCCTAAGGGATATAGTCCAAGCCCGAGGCCTCTATCTCCTCTTTCTAGCTCATCTCCTTGCCCAGGATTTGGGATTTAAAGTACTCGTAGATTAACAAAAAAATCCCTACATGTAGGGGAGGGTTAGCAATTTCCTTCTCTCTATACCCATTCATGTTATCATTTATGGAAGAATATAAGTAAGAGCGGATAGAGACCAACATTCCATGGCAAAAGTGATTCAGTAGAACAAAGTGATAGGTCTGAATTCTATCAAAACTCTCCTTCCCCTCATACCTAATGTCAAAGTGCCCATTTTCTTGCCTATAATCTTATCCATAACTCCAAAAATTTCATATGCTAGTTCTAAAAAGTGGAACAAAAGGCAGAACAGGCCAAAAATACAGAGCAAAAAACAAGCTAAGCATCTAAAAATAGAGATTTAAATCAGACACAACAAAAAAATCCAGAGAACCTCAAGAAAGGTCGACCAAAAGGGTGTCTTCCTCAGCCTCTATCAACACAATGTTGGCCGCTGAGTCCTAGATTTTCTAGATTTCCTTCTCCAGCTCCTTGTCCTTGGTCTTCTTGGTTCTAGCTTGGGTTCTCTTGCACAGACCTTGATCAGGCTCCTATTTTGACTCCACAACCAGTCTAGCCGCTTCCTTCCCCTCGAGCTTTTCCTCCAACTTGTCAATGCAAGTATTAGCTTGCTCCCTGGATGCTTTCACTTTCATGTAGGTTACATCTAGATGGCCACTTAGGATTTAACCACCCATGATGTACTAGCTCAGGATGCAC
The DNA here is from genome assembly GCA_018584345.1 of Thuja plicata. NCBI lineage: Eukaryota > Viridiplantae > Streptophyta > Pinopsida > Cupressales > Cupressaceae > Thuja > Thuja plicata. The sequence goes on along the minus strand of MU225293.1, from coordinate 2,179,041 downwards.
CTCGCACTCCTAATCTAGCCACTCTTTCTCAGACAGCTTAGATAGAGATGGATCGACTTAGAGAGAACATACATACAACTAAGCCAGATGGAATATATAGAGATATTTGTGTCACTATAATGAGGAGTTTAGAGGATATGATTTCTAGATTGAGATCTCACTCTTCCTTCACACCACAGGTTGTTGATACTATTTTTTGAGAGTTGAGAGCTAAGGTATCGGGTGATGTTTCCTAGGAGATAGTCCAGAGTTGTGTCCCCAAGGAAATCATCAAACGAGAGGTTTTCCCATTTTATGAGGGGAAGCCCATGGTGAGGGCATATTAGGTTACACGGTGTGAGGTTCCTTAGATCGCATGCAAGATATACCCTCTTTTTTAGCACATGTTTGTTATCCTAATAACGACCATATTCCATTATATTTTGTACAACAGTTGTACGCTGAGTTCCATTTGGGACTTTGGGTCAATTATTTAGATCTTCCTAGATATTATTGTTAGGGGCGTGGTAGAGTTTCCGACCATGATCAGTATCATAGTGCTTATAGATTTGTACATAATTGTAGAGAGCTAGTTGGGTAGAAGACTCTGGAAGTGGCATAGATGATGGCTGCTAGTGTAGATAGAGTGCTCATTGCTTCCCAGAGGGGAGTTGTGGATAGGATAAGGGAGATTACATTTGCAGCCACCTCCATCACTTTAAATATAGTGGGCAAATATATTTTGACTAGACCGAGTCAAGGCAGATCATCTATTGAGGCTTCATCTAGTACTGTTGCAGGGGTCAATGATGAGGCATATAGCGATTTTGGTCTTCCTCCACCTGGAGAGATACAAACGTTTTCTATCCATCATAGTCATTTGGATGTAGTGCTTTACTTTTTGGAGGATCTCCTCCAGTCATATTCTTATATTATAGACCTGCAGAGGATCCCAGCACATTCAGTGAGAGATGTCATTAGACTTGCACGAGATCATGTAGTTCCACCGACATAGGATACACCATCTAGTGAAGCATAGCATAGTTCATAACACTTTGCAGTGTGCTCTGCATTATCTATTCAGGCACATCATACTTCATAGCACTCTGCAGAGCGCTCTACACCCATAGATTAGTCTGCAGTTGCAGAGAAAAGTATACGAGTTGGAGATGTATGCATCATAGTTGAGGGCCTAGACACATTTGATGAACAATTGCATGGGTTGAGTTAGGTGGACTCTAGAAGTGATGTTGGATCATTTCTGGATTTGTTATTTCATCCTAGTGGTTCAGGCTCTACAACACTCCCCTCCCAGCTACACACACCCCTACACTCTTCATTACTAGAGACGTTCAGGACTAGAGGTGGTCTGGGTGATGATGTTTTAGTTGATGATATGATGGTGTAACCTGCTGATGATACTCTAAGTCCTGAGACCCAGGTATATAAAGTTCTCTTTTCTCCTTTCTAGGAGTTAAATAGTAAACAATTAATTATATATGTGTGTATTAATTTTTGTTCAATGTATAATATTTTTTAGGAACAGTTAGCAGAGCACATTACCTCTAGTGTTGGCTCGAAGCATCTTCATATGACACCTACTAGTGGCCATGTATGTTTTAAATATATACTTGTACTTTACATAATATATTATTATTCACATGTATATATAACCAGCTGTTGTACTAAATTTGTAGAGGTTAGTTGTTGCTTCATAGCCAGAGGATGCTTGTGACACTCAAGAAGAGAATATTACCTCTAGTGTGGGCTTAGAGCATCTTCATAGGAGAGATTCAGCATATGTGACACCTACTAGTGGTCAGGTAAGTTTTAAATATATGTAATTTTAAACATGCATTTATAATATTTTAACTATTTTACATTAATATTATTATAGACATGCATTTATATTCGCAAGAATCAGTTGCTGCTTCATAGCCAGAGTATTTTCGTGGCAGTCGGTGAGAGGGTCGCTCTATTCACATGCACTTGTATGATTTCCTAGTTTAGCACATGTTGCATAGATCTTTGATTCGAGAATCTTTATATATGTCATTATTATATGTTTGATATTTTCATTTTATGATTTGAGACATATTTATTAGCTGATTAGATGATTTGATTAGATGGTTTGATTGGATTAGATGGTTTCATTTGATTAGATACATTGATTACATGGTTAACTACTTTCATTTGATTAGAGGGTCACTCTGTTCGCATATGCCTAGATGACTCCCTAGTTTAGGACATGTTGCATAGATCTTTGATTCGATACTCTTTATATATGTCATTATTATATGTTTGACATTTTCAGTTTATGATTCAAGACATATATTTATTAGCTAATTAGCTGATTTGATTAGATGGTTTCATTTGATTAGATGTTATGATTTGATTAGATAGTTTCATTGGATTAGATGGTTTTGTTTGATTAGCTACTTTCATTTGATTAACTAATTTAATATATCTACAAATTACATTGAACAATCAAAACATACATAAGTAATCTAAAAAATGTCATTAGTAAAATTTTGGATTCTTTCCCAAATTTTGTTTCATTCTTTACATATTTGTAACTCTTGCAATTTACCATCTTTTTTACATCAATGTTTTCATTTTTGAAAGGAAAAAGAGTCAAATCAGCACATGTTTGACATATTCCTTTTATGCAATTTATTTGTCCAGCTGCATCATCTCTTTTGTCACATAGAATGGATGAGATGAACTCACTTCATCTACTAGGAGGAGCATTTTCAAAACCATAAGTGTCTTCTACAAAATTTTGAAAAAATTGATAGTGGAGATCAAATTCAATATGATAAGGACAACAAGTTTCAAACACTTTGTTTGTCCTAATATAATATGGCTTCAATCTTTCAAACAATGGTTTCCTAATCTTTATATTAGGATTTGAACTACAAAATGACACATACATTTCATGTTGTGTTGTGTCCAACCAATGTTTCATATGATATTTATATTGATTAGATGAAATTCTATATCTGATAACATCTCTAAGTTGTTTGATGAAGGACGTGTATTATCATTCCAAAATAATGTGACCAAATTATTGATTCCTCTATTGAAATCCTATCAGAGTGAGGAGATCTACACATGATTTCCCAATTTCCTTCCAATGTGCTATCATCCAAAAGCATTCTCCTATTAACATATTGTGATATTTTTTCCTACTAAAACCAATCCGAGATGAAACTGAAGATATTTGTCTTTTTTGGAGCATAGTGTTACCTACAATAGATGTCAAGATAAATTTTCTTGTAATGGTCATATCTTTAGTTTGAGATTGCTTTCGTACATGGTTCAAATCTTTCCTAATATTTTCAATCATATCAGTTTGTATGCCAACAACTTTTCTCTTCTTTGATGTTGCATATATACCCAATAATTTTAATGCACCTTCCAACTTTTTGTTTATAAGTACAACTAAAAGCAATTGTGATTTTTCAAGTGTTTCTAAATTATCAAATTTAGCCAATATTTATCTTGCTATCATATTAATGGACCTCTTCTTAGCAATAATTAAGGGTTGAACATTAGAAAGTGATCTCAAATTATCCACATCCATTGTAAGTAAATGATCTAAGTTTCTATAATTAATAATTCTTTTTATAGTTTGAACTAAATTTATAAGTTCATCCATACCAGTAGGATCACGTGGTCTTGAACCTTCTCCAACATCAATTTCTTGATCTTCCGTAGGGAGTGATCCTGAACCTTTTTCAATGTGCAATTATTCGACTTGACTTGACCCTCCTACTTCAGCTTGTCCTTCACCTTCTTTTGTTTTATGATAATATGCCAATGCAGCTTAACAATTTCTTTATTCGGTACTAGGTGACCTTTCTCTAGAAGATTTACATTGACTTCCCTTCTTGTTTCCAATTTCTTCTCTTCAAAAAATGTCTTCCAAAAGATCAGCAATAATTTTTTTTTCTTCAAAACATACTTTGATATAATATTTCTCCTCTCCAAAATTATGCCTTTGAAAAAAAATAGAAATAACAACCCTTCTACAAAAAACACCTTTGTAAAAATTGATCAATAATAGAAAAAGCGAATTCACATATTGCAATTCAGTAAAAAATAGAAAAGAAAAAGCAAAAGTTTTAAACCATTCTAAATTAAAAAAAAAAAGAAAAATTAAAATGGTCGACCTACTTCGCGCTAAGTACCCTAGGTAAAATTCTGGTGGGGTGATTCTCACCGGAATTTTCACACATGGTTCTTTGCTCGAAGGGTTTTCATAAGAAGCCCCTCAGACCCCTTCACTCAAAGGGGGTCTTCGCGCAAAGGCCCCCAAAATGAAAATTTGCCCTCAGAAAAAAACCTCCTAAAAATGGTCTTTCAAGGCCTGAGACAAGGACCAAATCAAATGATTTTTTGAAACACTTAATTCCAAATGATGCAATTTGGAACAAGATTTCTAATGAATATAATTTTAATACATATTGAGTTCATTATCACTTTCAAATATTACTTTAACTAACCATAGGTTGTTTGGTCATTCAAAAACATCTCTCTTTAAGGTTTCCGGAAAAATAGTAAATTACAAAAAAAAAATGAAAAATATGTAGGAAAAGGGTATTTGTGTTACCTTTCTATAAAAGAATTTTGATATATAGAGATCAAGTTAGAGTGATCCAAGTGACCTTATGTCTAAATTACAATTACTATCACTTTAGAACTTAATAAACGATGAAATATAGACCCAAAATGAATGAAACCAATTGCATCCTTTAGATATTGAAGTTAAAAATATAATATCGAAAGAATTACATCGTTATCATTTAAAAAAAAAAAGTTATGCTTTTCCAAGTGATTGTTACTTCTTAAAAACATGAAATTTTCACACAAACTACTTTTCGAAGGAGAAGGAAAAATGAATTTAAATGAATTTTAAATTTTACTACTTTTCGAAGGAGAAGGAAAAATGAATTTAAATGAATTTTAATTTTTTTTAAAATTATATATTTAGAAACTAGAAAGAAAATGCTAAAAGAACCTAGTTTACATCATCTTCAAATTCCTAATAGTTTTGTGGCAATAGGTGTTCGAAAGTGAAGTTTTTTCTCAGAATGTTTATCTTTGTGTCAAAGTTGGCTAAAAAGTGGGATACAGTATTGTTGGACCACCCACCACATATATACATACAACACAATACAGTAAGAAAAGAGAAGCAAAGGGGGATCCAATTTCCTAATGCACAATTGGAAGGAAGATGACCCAAAAGGCTCAAGTAGGACTTAAACACTAAATGGGTCAATGATCCTTCACTGTTAGTGATGTATTGTATTGTATTGGGAAATGATTGAATTTAGGGGGATTTTATATTATAATGTAAAATAGAAGGATAAATAAGAAAATGTAACTATTTTTGGGAGATATAGACTGACAAAAAATATTAGGCAACCTATAATGACTTGAAATGAAAACTAGAGATCTTCACTAACCTATGGTCCAAATTTGAGATGATTTTAAAGGGTATTGAATGAATTAGACATTTTTTACCTAGGAATAGTTTATAGATCTTTGTTGTGCTACCTGTGATTTTGCCTAAAATTTTAACAATAAATATCACAGGTCATAATTTTTTGGGAATAGTTTTGATAGGTGCACCACCAATTCCTATACATAAAAAATAGGAAAAAGGTTGTGGAAAGGGGTTTTCCTTGGTCAAACCCTTTTTTATTAATCAACCTTGAAATGCAATGAACTTATATAAAGGAAAGTAAAAGGTAAATGTTAAATCTACCTTGTAAATTAATATACCTTCATAAATTGATGTAGAAATCACTCATATTTATGAAGATTCTTGTTTGTTTCTTGAATTATAGCTGGACATTGACTTTGAGTCAAGGATTCCTTTCACAAAAGCATGGATATATGAATGCAAATCCTAGATATTTAATGTTATTTTCCTTTATTGGACACTTTCTATCAATGAATAAATGCATGTGGATGGATAAAGGATCGTCTAGCTTGCTTGAGATCTCATCTACTTGGCCATCATGTCAGAGAGAATTCCTATAATGGAGAAGATTTGATGCAGGTGCATCTTGGGTTCCTTGGAAATCGTGATCAACCAAAAATATGTTTGTTTTAGTTTAGTAGATTGTTGGAGGCTACTCCGTAAAGTGCTCAATAACTGTTGTTGCTCAGTTACTTGTTCTATCTTTCTTTACCAATAGGTATTGGTGAACATTCTGGCCACTCGGTTAGGTTTTCACCAAGTTGTTTCTATTGCTCGGTTACCTTTTTACCAAGTTTTTGTTGTTGCTCGGTCGGTCTTCACTTAGTTGTTCATGTTGCTCGATTGTCCTCTTACCGAGTTGTTTATCTTGTTTTAGCCAACTTTTGCATTTAATTTTCATAGCTTAATTAATGTGAGATCTCTCTTTGGGATGTGTGTGGACCTAAATCTGGGTCTTTGATGTTTCCTATGTTGGATCTTTTAGATCTGAGTGCCGACCTCTTTGGTTGACTCTTGTATATATTTTGTTGTCTCTTCTTAGTTTAGGAGGAAGTTTTGGGGTTAGGAGATACAGTATTAGATATTTAAATCACAGTTCTGTGACCTCACATGTATCAACATTACTCTATAAACATCTAAATATATATGGCCAAAATTGAGAAGGCCTTACAGCCCGACATGTAATAATTTTGTTGAATTAATATAAGTCATGTTATTTCCTCTCTCCCTTTATGTATTGTTGCTTCCGTGTTGTTTTGCAAGTTGGTTTGGATAGCTGGGAGTGCCTTGGGCCCCTGTTCTCCACACCCTCCTTGCATCAAGATTGGCTTCAAAATACCTTGGATGCTTGAGGAAATGCTAGATCTTGGATGCTTGCCTTCAAATCTTGAACTTGATAGCTTTATTATGAATTCCTTAATTATAATGGATGCCAAAATGATGAGAGATAGGGTTTTTATATACCTATCACATATTTTGAGATTCAAAATTAAGCCAAGCTTACCACTATCATAGGGGAAATCTGGAAGACAAGAGAAACCCGATTAGTATCACCCAACTATATAACATAGAAAAATACAATGACTAATTTATGCCCTACTAACAGCAAAATAATAAAACATCATGAACAATAAATAAATTAGATTACAAACTGATTTATTTGAAGCTTCTATTGCTTCTCTTCTTCTTCTAATTCTTTGGATGGTGCTCAAAGTTGATATTGGCAACAGTTATGACTTGAGAGATTAAGAAAATGTCATAAAAACAACTGTATGTTGATTGCAATTCACTTAGAAAACTTGCATAAAGATTGTGCTCTCAAAAAATTTGGATCCTCATTATGAGAATAAGGAGAGATTATATAGAGGTTTCAGATTGATCAACGATTGAGATTAATTCTGAGAAAGCAAGATTGGACAGACAACATAATTAGAGATGGAGTGAGGATGAAGAAATTCCATTTTTGAAGAGAAAAAGAAAAGAAGATAAAGATTGGAAATATATTTCAATTTTGGAGAAAATGAGTTTCAAAAATCCAATTGATTTTTTTTATTAAAAGAGTGTTTTCCTTTTTGAGTTTTGAGGATAATTAATTATTTTTTTTATCTTAAAGATTATTTTTTATTTTCAACATTCTTGATTGCTCATGAAATTGATTTTTTCTGATTTTTTGAAAGCTTTTGGAACTAAAATTGAATTAAAAATTGAATTTAAAAGGAAAGTGGAATTAATTCAAAATTAGAGTAAAATTAAATAGAAATTAATCAGAAATGAAATTGAGAAGAATTAACTAGTTAATTTAAATATTTAATGATAATTATTTAATTTATGGCATTTTAGAAATTGATTTTAAATAATTTATAAAGGCCAATTAATTAAGCTATGTTAATTAAATAACATTAGCTATGTCGATAGACAATGTGACAGCGGCGAGATGGAGGCTAACCTATGCTCGTATCTGTGTTGGGATAATGCAGGATAAGGATATGCCAGAAAAAATAAGTCTGAAATCTAAGTTGGGCATGTGGGAACAAACTATAGAATATGAAACTATACCCTTTGCGTGCTTCCATTGCAAAAAGGCAAGTCACTGGGCAAAGAAATGCCTGGAGAAAGTAATTCAGAAAGAAACTCAGAAATGGATTCCTGTAGGGGAAAAACTAAAGAAGTCAGTAGCAAAGCCAGGGAAGGATAGCGAAAAGAGAAAAAGGAATAGGAAACTAGTGTGAAGTTGAAATGTACAAAGCCAATGATAGGCTCAGAAACAGAGGATCCTGAGGAATGGGGAAAAGATGTTATTAATGAAAAAGAAATTGAAATCCAAATGAAAGAAGGTGAAACAAAAGAAAATGAAGACCAAATAGAAGGAGAGTATAAGGAAGATGATTCAAAGGGATATGTAGTAGGGGAAGAGCCTAAGGAGGAGGAAAATGATTATCACAAAGAAGGAAATATCCAGGTTGAAACCAAAAGTAAAACTGAGAAGAATGAGGTGAATAAGAAAGAATGTGAAATGGAGCTGACAGACAGTCCAAAAAATTTAGAAGTGACCCCAAAGAGGGGAGATAGAAACCAAGAGAGAGCTACACCTAAGAGGGGGAACACAACAGAGGAAGATCAGAATCCAGCAGGTACAACTCTACCAAAATGGGGGGACGCTAC
>MU225293.1:2145956-2168105 GCA_018584345.1 Thuja plicata | reverse complement strand
AAAATAGGGGAACAATGTCTCATAAGCCTTAAAGCCTACTGTGGTCATGCGCAAATTCTTATGGATAAACTGGAAAGGATCAACAAGGATAAAGACAACAGCATAGTGGAGAATACGGGACCGGGATTGCGTACCAGAGCCAGTGCCAAGAAAAATATTCCTAAGGAGGACAAAGAAACAGAGGAGCTAAAAACTTCGGTCAACAACATGAAAATCATGGTCCTCAAAGTTGAGGGGCTGGTAAAAGAGATGTAGCTATTCTTTTTGCTATCCTGGTTGGGTTTTTTGTTGTCCCTGCTGTCTTCTGTTGTTTCTTTGGGACTTTTTCTATCTAGTTCATTGTTTTTCTGTTCCATCCTTTTATGGTGCTTAGGCATAGCTATTTCTGCTTTATACTGTTTATCTTTAAACTCTAGGTTGCAGGTCCTTGTAAAACCTGCTAAACTATTTGGTTTTTTGTAAAGGTTTCGGGTCCTTGTAAAACCTGTTTTTACTTAATCAGAACATTGAATATTTAATTAATATTAGGAAATGATTAAACAATGAAAAGATTAGGACGTAGCATAATTAAGATGATTAATTTAAATAATTAGAGAACCATTTAATTAATAGAGGAATAATTAGTGATTAAATGTAAGCTCGCAAGAGTGTCCGTTTTAATTGGGTGTCTACAACCACAGGATATAATTTCCCACTAAAACACCACAACGAGGCTCCAATTCATTTTTGGACCTCTTTATGTGGGAACACACCATCTTGGATGTTGTGTTGCTAGGAACACACCACCTTAGACATTGTGTTGCTGGGAACACGATGTATTGGAAATTGTGTACACAACAAATTGAGCCAAAATCTAAATGGGGTGTCGGGGAGATGAGGTAGATGCCAGATTAAGTGGAGATAGGTACCTATATCAAGCATAAAAAGCATAAAATCTTAAAATCACTAAAATGGGGCATAATAGAGCATCAAATTATGAGTCCTATTTTTTAGGATGGTATATTTAGTCCCCAATTTAGCAGAGTTTGAGACAACCTCATGCTCGTGGTAAAGTAGATCAATGTATTGGATGTTTTTTTTATCAAGGGTAAGGAGACAAGGAAACACCAAGTCCCAAGTGACTTAGGTGTTCATCAAATTAAAAACCAATATAAAAGAGGAAAAACTTGAAAAGAGAGAGAGAGAGAGAGAGAGAGAGAGAGAGAGAGAGAGAGAGAGAGATGACCATCTGCCTAGTAAGTTATTGCCTTAGTATGGATCATGCAAAGAGAAAAAGCTAGTACAAAAGATGGCATCAATAGTCTAGCAAGATGTGTTATGCTATTTAACCCATCAAAACAAAGAGGATTAGTCCTTAAGGAAAGATTGTTTCCATTTGTAACACCCCAAAATTGGCATCTTACAACCCTAACCAATTTTGTTGCATTTTTCATTCTTCTGAATCATCAAAGTCCTATTGTACTAGGCAATTCTGATGTTTGACTGACTCTACTCGACCTAAGTGTCAAATGTAGAAAATCCTAAATCTACATTAATCATACATTATATTTAATAATTCCCTAAATATCAATCAATTAGCTAAATAAACCCTATGATTGAATTAATTTAATTATAAAGTCCTAGCACTTTAATTAATTTAAATTCACCCCTTTTAGCTAAAACACATAAAATGGAATTAAATAATATTTAATTATTAAATAAATATCCTCATTTGAAAAATTGAATTTAAATATTCAAATAATTGAGAAAATACATTTATGAGGTCATATTCTATTTATTTAATTAATTAAAAATTCTCTCAAAAATCTTGTCTCGAGTTTAGAAATAGAAAATTTGAATTAACTATGCTTTAAAAGAGAAATAAAACAGTTAAAATAAAAAATAAAATAGTTAAAAACAAAAAGAAAACAATTCACTATTTTCTTTTAAAGAAAACTTACTAATCAGAACTAGCTTTTTTATCTATTTTATTTCAAAGGAAACTTTCTATTCCGAGAAGACTCTCAGCCTATAAAAGAACTCCAACTTCTCATTCAAGAGGATGCATTGCTAGAATAACGAATTGGTACTGCATTTTATAGTTCATAATCTCATTTCTATTAAGGTCTCATTTGCAATAGATTAGTTTCATTTTCCTAGATTAATCTCATTCAAATCATGTCAAATTTTAATCTCATTTCTACCTTAGATTAATCTTGCATCTTTCATTCTTAGATTAATCTTGGATTTCATTCATGGAGAAAAATCCTTCGTTCTTATATTGGTCTCGGTTGTGAGACTCTCGTTCTGAGACCTATTCAAAACCCCGTCTGGATAGGAGGAAAAAGGTTGAATCATACAGGCATGCAGGATGAATAAATCATATTCATTTCTGTGTGTGTTTGATGAATTAGGACTATGTCAAAGTGTATGGTTAAATAAGAAGATTACAGTATACATTTTTGGGGCCCACCCTGGGGCTGAATAATCAGTTTGAGGCCTCATTTTCTTGCATTTATTTTTCATTTTTTCACTTTGTCCGTACGTCTCTGTCTGAAATGTCACATGAAATTTCACAGCGTCTCTCACAAAATTTCTAGTTTTTCATGAGATTATTTGTACTTATTCGCTTGTACCTGCGAGAATCATTGCATGAAATTTGACACCAGAGACCTTTATTTGATATTTCTTATCTTGGTTTTCTAACCATTTCCTGTTTCTCTAATTTTATTTTTGGAACAGCTTAACAGTGGTTTGCAGGATGCTGAAAATGAAGCAAGCAATTACAAACTACTAACATATTTACTATAGGACGCTTGTCAAAGACCTTGCTTGTTTCCACAAAACTCTCATGTCTATTTTTAGTAGTTAGAAAATACTTCAGCTTGGTGCTTAAAATGAATCATTGTCTTGCGTGCTTGAAGTGTCTTCTAGTTTGTAATACAAAAGAACTATATGAACATATCCTCTCCCCTCGCCTTTACAGATCTTAGGTGTAAGATAAATTCATATAATTCTTATAGTGTGGCTACCTCCTGAGTTCTTTAATAGAGCTGGTAAAACTAGATTTCCAAACCAGTAATAGGCTAAAGCCAAGCCCTTCTGAACTAGTATATAAAAAATTTCATTGTGATTAGTCCCACAATGGATAGGTGTGAATTCATTTTGGCAACCAAAATCTCCTCTAATACTCTAGTGATGCGTTAAAGGCCCTACATGGTTAAGGTGAAAACCTTGCTTTGAAAGGATTGGGAGAGCCCCCTTTATTGGGAAAATGACTTTATCACAACCACCTGAATGGATGCCCTTACTACAAAGTTCTGTTATAGTATCCAAAATCCCTCTATCTATTGGCGTGGAAGGTCAGAGACCGACTAAGACATCCCACACTTTCACAACTCTTAGTAGATACAACAGTCTTTTGGGAAGTAATTCTCTTGGGATTTGAAGCTTTGTGTGCCTGAGAAGTGAGTGCACATGTAAGGAGGAGCCCGTGCCTCCAAGCTTCTAAGTTGTCTAGTATGAGTAGGCATGGATAAACTTTGGTTCAAGTGGGAATTCAACAGATATTGGCCTGACTCACCTAGGATTGTGATGTGTCTATTCTGTTACTACAAACATTCTTCTTAATGTGTTTTGCATGGGTGAATCATTCAAATAATCAAAACAAATGTCAAATCACACAACTTGCCAAATTTTAAAATGTCCAAAATAATTTGCAACTTGAACTTTCTATTAGAAAAGAGCATAATCCATCTCAAAAAATCCAATCTGGTCCTAACTATCTGATTCTGTAGAATTTTATTGTCTTCACTACCAAATCTCACGTGATATTCTACCACCTTTGCGTCATTCTATCAGAAACTTCATGTGACACGTTGTAAATTATCGCCCGACATTTTACAAATCAGCTGCTGTTTGTTCACCAGTTTGTCATCTTTTTCTGCAATTTTTTATGCTAGACTGTAGAGTCTCGTCCGAGCCTGTGAGAATCTCCGTAGGATAAAGTACTTCACATGAGTTTGTATCATTTTTCCAAAATAGTGAGTTATTTCCCATATGTCCAGTGTCTCTCTACTAAATTTGGTTTCTTTTTAGGGTCTATTTACCTGCCTCTTGTCTACACACAGTCTGCAACTGGATTTCTTGGGCTAAGATTTATGTGATTCTCACTTCAAATTGTCTCATCTCATATATTTTTCTCTCTTTCTACTGTTTTGTCATATCTTGCATCACGATAGTCATATCTTAGTTGTTCTAGCCTTATTTCTGACAATTCACACCAGGTATACTTCACCTTTTGGCACTTTTGTGCATTTACCTTGAGACAGTTCCAAAGCATGGTCCTAGTTCACATTCCTTGTATAATATTTGTCTATGTCTATTACAACTCAAAGTGGTAAAACATTCCTTTCACGTGTCACTAGGCAAGGTAGGGGTAGACCTATCAACCAAAAAGAAGGTCATTCTAAACTTTCACACAGCCCGAGTGTAGTGGGGAATCCTCACATCCCCCTTCACAGGCTACGTCTAGTAAGGAATCATCTTGATCTCCCTCTCCGGTACCTAGACCTTATGTCAAACGATCATTTATAGTGGATTTTCGTCAGGTTTGAAACCCTTTGTTCTAAGAAGATCCAAACTCTAAGGAGTTGTTATTGGAATCTGACATTGTCACCACAACAAAGATTCTCGTGAATACAACGTCTCCACATATTCAACCTCATAGTAGTGAATTTCTGGACACTACACACTTTCCAGCTAACAAAATGGAAGACCAACATCTAAATGGTGAAAAGAGTAGAGCTAGTGATCAACGTCACAATAGTGAAAATATTAGAGACCATGACCACTCTAAAACCAAGGGTAAATTCCATAGTCAAGACCCTCATAGTGATGAAGAGACTAAAATTAATCTGAAAGATATCACTGATACTCATGCCAAAAAAGGCTTTCGTAGGATGATGGAAATTATCCTGAGAAAAGAAAAAGAGAAGTGTCTTCTTGAACTGGCCAATCAAGGGGCTAAGTTACCCTCCAACTACAATGTAGAGATGCTTGTCACTAAAGAGGAAGAAACTAAAAACTCCAGGTTACAAAAGAAGTTCAAAGTATGCAAGAACAAGTTCTTCAACTCATGAAGGATAAAGACAAACCTGCTACATAGTTCACACTGGAAAGCATTTGTCCATTCCCGTTTGATAAAAGTCTATTCATGCCTCCTTTTCCTAAAGGAGTTGAACTTCCCAAGTATGATAAATACTTGGGTACCTCTCATCCCTAGGATCATCTGAGAGAGTTTGGTGCTCTCTCTATGGATTTCATACATGATCAAACCTACCTCATGCATCTCTTCCTGTGCTATTTGGGAGGGTCGGCTATGGAGTGGTTCTCTAAGCTACCAACTGGCATCAAGACTTTTGACGAAATTGCCAACTTATTTCTGCAACACTATTCCCACAACATCCAACATCCAGTTCACATCCGTGATCTTTGCAACTTGAAACAAAATCATGGAGAACCTTTCTTGACATTTCTCCAAAGATGGAGACAACTTTATACAAGATATTCTTGTAAAATACCTGAATCTGAAAAGTTGGACATCTTTATATACAATCTTCTTCCCAACTTCAGGTATTAGGTACAACTGCAAGGTCCTTTGACCTTTGATGACATGATTAAGAAATCTATGAGAATTGAGACATTTATGGTCAAGAAAGGAGAACTCGCCTTACACAAGGAAAATAAACAAGGGCCTTCCTTCTCAAGCAAAGATAAACCCAAATTTCCCAACAAGAACCAGAATGTTGTGAATGATGAAGTTGTAGACAATGTGACTCCCAAGCCTCCAAAGGCTTCTTTTAATCTCACTACTAATATGTAGGCAGCCAAATCCAAAGAACAAGCTATGGCAGAATTCAAACTGAGTTCTTCAAATTTTTCTAGATCTAAACCTTGGGCTCCTCCACCCAAGTGTGAGTTCACTCTTCTAGGATAACCTCTCGATGCAGTTTACAAGACTCTCTTGGAAAACCATTTACTCACTCCTCTGGATAACTCACATCCTTTTGATCCACAACCTCGACGATCTTGGTGGAATGAATTTGCATAGTGCGATTACCATCAGAACAAGGGTCACAAGATGGCTACCTGCATTCAATTACAACACAAGATCCAAGACCTTATTGATAGTGAGGTTATTGCTTGGGAGGTCACAACAAGAACTCAGACCACCAAGCTTTCAAAGACCCATTTCCTCCTCATGGGAAAGGTGAATCATCTAAAGGCAAGAACACTAATGCCAAGGTCAACTATACATACACAAATAATGACAATGTCATTAATATGGTTGAAACTGTTGATGTTGAATACTGTAACATTGTCACTATCAAGGGAAGGGAAGATGATCCTAAGCCCAAAACTCCTTTCATCTTATGAGGGCCCATGCCTCAGCCCTTGAAACAAGAATAGTCTCAGGTTTGTGCAAACGTTGTTACTCAATCCCGTGCTAAGATCATTCTCAAAGGCCCTGAGCCTTCTACATCTGTACCAATACAACCTGGAGACAAAGCTACTATTGGCTCTGCCAAAAGGAATCTAAAATTGGTCTCCTTTCTAATGCAGCCAATTACAACATATTAGACCAATTACAACATACCAATGCTCAGATCACCATCTTCGAGCTGCTAGAAATCTCTCTTTCTCATAGGGAAATCCTTGACAAAGCGCTCACTAAGGAAAATGTCCCAAAATATCTCGATCTTGACTGGTTTCAATCCATGGCAGGTCATTTGACCTCCTCTCATTACTTGTCTTTCTCTAAGGAAGATGACCATTATTTGAGTCACCCACACAATAAACCCCTGCACATTGAAGTCATGATTGGCCCAAAGCACATCCACCGTGTCCTCATAGATAAGGACGTTGACCTTAACATTTTCTTTGCTAGCTTCCTTACTGAGTTAGGCTATGGCCAATACTACATAGATGCCTTCAAAATGATTACTATTAAGCCCTATGATGATGAAGAATGAAAATCTAAGGGGCTAGTTGTGTTGCCAATTAGAGTTGGCCCTATTGAAAGGGATGTTATCTGTCAAGTGCTTGACATTCCTTTAGCGTAAAATATTATTTTGGGAAGAACATGGATCCACAAAATGCAGGCTATCCCTTCAACATATCAAAAATGCATTAAGTTCCCATTCCAAGGATCTGAAGTGACTATACCTTCTAATACTCACTATGATTGCAACACACTCAAAAAATATGCTGACAACTTTGTACCTACCAACATAGAGTCTAATGAGTTCTTTGAGGATAAACTAAAGGAAATGGAAAAGGCTTTGACACTCAAGGAAACTGACATGGGAGGGTATCAAATTGAACCCATGCTATCTATTACATCTCTGAATTTGTCTCCATGTTCTTATGTGAGACCTTCTGAGGACCCTAAACCTTGTGCAACTCCTCCTCAAATAAAATATGGTGGTACCTTTGTATAGGCCATGACACCATTAGAAGAAGAGGGTGAAAAGAGGGCTATCAAAGCTTGGATCTATAAAGGGGAGGAAACATCTGAATAAACCACTCCACCTCGTGACATACAACCTAAACAATATGGAAAGGGTCTAACTATTATGCAATGCTTTGGCTACCAAGGGAATGGTCCTATAGGTGTGAATCATAAAGGATTTCTTGCACCACTTGAAGCTATTGGTCGACGAACATGTGACTCTATAGGTTTAGGCTTCAAGAAGATCCCATTTCAACTGGGGATAAATAAATTTGTACCTCAAAAAAATCACCAACCAACACCTGAAGGTACATCTAACACTAAAGAGTCAGAAGACAGCTCTGAGGAGGATTTCTTCCCTTGCCCCATTCCTCCAGATCTGGTAGCATTCTTTATGAGCTAGATTATTTTATACCACATGTCAGTATAGTCGAGATTGACAAGGACTCTGATGAAACCACTTCACTTGTTCCATTAACGTATGAGCGGTGGAAAGAAATGCAAACTATAAATCTGGGTCATCAGGGTGATCTATACATACCACCGCACTTCCAAGAGTAGTTTGAATAGGAGAAAGCCCAACCACTTCTCACTAAATAAGAAATAAATGATGCTGCAAGCACTGATGAGGCACCTATGTCAAACACTACTCATTTGACCATAGAAGAGGTTTTACGCAGAACTCATCTGAACTAGGGGTAAAAGGTTGATTTCACTCATGTTCTTGATATGATTCCTAATTATGAAATAGACTCTCATGAATATGAGTTTGATATTTTTTCATATGCCACCTATGATAGGGATATAGATATAGTACACACATATGAAAACCTTCTCAAAGTAGGTGAAGGGTCTAGTGTAAGGTCAAATGAGTTTGATTCTATCGATGTTAACGTGTCATCTAATATGGTTGCTAGGGGTCAAAGGAATTCAACTACTCTTTTGGATGAGATTTATCTAGGTCTCGACTTACTAGTCCATGATTTCGATGATTATACCGTGAATGCACTCAAACTTGTCACTTCTCTTTCACTCCACCATCCTGAGCTCATAGACTGGAACTCTTCCTCCCCATATAATGAAGTCCTTACATTCAAGAACAATTATGCTCTTTCCTGTTACCTCAATGTTATCAAACTTGTAACATCCTCCACTAGCAAAGATGGTGTCAACATAACTGAGGCCGATATCAAGTATCTAAGTCAAAAAATCAAAAGAATAAAAAATAGGCACTATGATGGTGAAAACCACATTGTGGTAGCATTAGAGCCTAAAACATTCAAAATAAAGGACGTATCCAAGGGTGAAAAACTCTCTGAGGCACTCAAGGATGAGATACTTGATACACTTTCAAGTCATTTCTAGGAATGATCATTTGTGCTAATTGAACCAACTCAACCAGTCAAATTGGGTACAAAAGCTGAACCTTAGATCATTCATTTGGAAAAATCATTATCTAAGGCAAAAAGAGAGGAATTCATTACTTTCTTCTAGAGAAAATTGATAAAATTTGCATGGAAATATTCAGACATGCGAGGATTAGATCCCAATTTAATCATGCATCACTTTTCCATTGCACCAGGCGTCAAGTCTGTCAAACAAAAGATTCAAAAAATGCATCCATATGTGGCTCTACTTGTCAAAGCTAAATTGGAGAAACTTCTTAAGGAAGTATTTAGCAGAGTAATTGAATATGCAGAATGGATCTCTAACATTGTTCTAGTGTCAAAACATGACCAATCTATCTGAGTCTGCACAAACTTCAGAGACCAAGAATAAGGCATGTCCTCAGGCTGAGTTTCCATTGCCCAATATTGATCTGATTGTAGATATGACACCAAGATATGAAATGTACTCACTGATGGAAAGTTTCTCTGGCTACAACCAGATAAAGATCACGTCAAAAGACCAAGAGAAAAATTCTTTCACATGTGCATATGGCACTTTCTTTTGGAATGTCATGCCTTTTGGACTCAAGAATGCTGGTGCTACATATCAGAGAGTTGTCGCCACTATATTTCATGAGATGATGCATAAAACAATGGAAGATTATGTTGATGACACTTTAGCTAGGAGTATGCAATGAAAGATGCACCTTGGGGATCTAGGTCCTATAATGGATCGCATGGAACAGTTCAGTCTACAGCTCAATCCTAAGAAATGTGCATTCGGTGTAACATCTCAAAAGCTCCTTGTGTACATCATTTCTGAAAAAGGCATATAAGTAGATCCTAAGAAGTTCCAAGCTATCATGGAAATACCACCACCAAGCAATATTAGACAAATGAGGGGACTTCTAGGCCAATTACAGTCTATCCGATGCTTCATCTCAGAGTTGGCGGACAAGTCACAACCATTCACCAAGACTTTACACAAAGGTGTGGCTTACCAATGGAACAAATAATGTGACGAGGGGCTCACACAAATCAAAATATATCTTGCAAACCCACCAATATTGATGCCTCCTATTCATGTAAATTCGCTCATACTTTACATCTCTTCTCCAGATACATCCCTCAATGTCCTATAAGCTCAAGAAGATCAGAACAACAAAGAAAGGGCTATCTACTACATTAGTAGAATTCTAGTATCATATGAAACAAGCTATTCTAAATTATAGAGAATGCTTTCCTCGCTGTGGTATTTGCTTCACAAAAACTGCGACACTACATGTTGGCTCATACTACACACATCATTGCTAAGATTGATCTACTAAAATATTTTCTCACTAAAGCTACCCTCACATGTAGACTAGCCAAGTGGTTCATGCTTCTCAGTGAATTGTATATTGAATATGTAGAAGTAAAAACCATCAAGGGGAAAGAAATTGCAGATCAATTGGCAGAAGCACCTCTAGTAGATCATCAACCATTTAACATTGAATTTATAGATGAATCCATATTACTTCTCACACATCAATCCTGGACTATGTTTTTTGATGGTTCATTTACCCAATAGGGGTTGGGTGCTAGGATATGATTCATCACACCTTAGAGGTACTCTTTAGAAAAATCATACAAGATGTTGTTTCCTTGTACAAACAACATCACCTAGTATGAAGCCTTGAGCAATGGTATGAAGATTACCCTTGAGTGGCGAGTGGATGAGCTCAATGTCGTTGGAGATTCACAATTAGTCATTAATCAAGTAAATGATATATATCAGACAAAAGCTGACAAGATGGTGCCTTATAAACGGTTGGTTGATGACCTCAAAAAATATTTTGTTCACATCACATTTCAACAGGTTCCAAGGGTAGACAATAAAGCGGTTGATGTAATGGATACTCTTGCTTCCATGCTACAGATGCCAAAAAATGAATTCTGACATGAATTCCTAGTGGAGACGTTACGCCACCCATCCTATAATTCCCCTGAGTCCCGGATGATATTTTATGTCAATAGACATGATTCATCTCACTACCATCATATTTATTCCTACCTTCATGACCAAATTGTTCTGGACACCTACACCCGGAATGAGAAACGTCACTTAATCTGGAGTGCTTCATAGTTTGTCATCATAGCTAATGACTTGTATAGGTGAGGTCTAGATGGTACCCTTCTTAGGTTTTTAGAACCCGATGAGTCCAAGCATGCATTAGTAGAGGTGCATGAGGCATCTGTTGGTCTCACTCAAATGGCCTGACACTGGCCCGTAAACTTATTAGAGCTGGTTACTATTGGCCAGACATGGAAAAATAAGCTACACAGTTTGCTAAGTCTTGCAAATAGTTTCAACTACATGGAAATCTGATTCATGCTCTAGCTGAGGAGCTCATCCCCTTCATTAATTTCTGGCCATTTCAACAATGGGCCTTTGATTTGGTGGGTCAGATTTATCCCTCATCGTCAAATGGGCATAAGTTCATCATCACAACTACAGACTATTTTTCCAAGTGGGTGCAGGAAGTCCCTCTCACCGTGGCCAATGGAAAATCTGTAGCAATGTTCATTCTCAACTACATCATCTATAGGTATGGTGTACCCTCAGTAATAATCACTGGTAATGGGGGCAGTTCAAAAACAAGGATTTGATGGAGTTATGCTCTAAGTTTAAAATCACTCAGCACTATTCTTCCATCTATTATCCTTAGGGTAACGGATAGGCAGAAGAATCAAAAAAGATAATCCTTAAAATCCTGCATCGCACAGTTCACAAATTTGGACAGGATTGGCACCTCTAGATCAATCCATCTCTCTGGGCATACATGAAAAGCATAAGAACACCAACAGGGGCTACGCCCTATTCTTTGGTTTATAGAGAAAATGTTTTGTTACCAATATAGGTTGAGATTCCTTCTCTACAAGTCTCTTTGAAGGGCCTCATTACTAATGATGATAACAAAATATCTCGGCTACAAGAGCTAGAACTACTTGATGAACATCAGCAAGTGGCATTCGATCACCTTAGAGCATATCAGAAAAGGATGTCCAAGAGCTATAACAAGAAGGTTTGACTAAGGGATTTCCAAGTGGGTGACCTCATTCTGAGGGAGAACCCTAACAATCAACAACATCAGGTCTAGATAGGTAAATTTGAACCAAATTGGCTTGGTCCATATGTTGTCACTGCAATATTTAGGTCTGGCACTTATCAAATGTCTACTACTAAAGGGGAGCAACTCAAGGAGCCAATCAACGCCCTTCATCTAAAACGGTTCTACAGCTAAGACATCGTCAGTGTGCTCATGTATATAGTAAAGTCCTAAAAAAATGATCATCTTAGTTAAAATCTAGCAATAGGCACTTTGGTGTATCTCCAAAAAAATCATATATTCCAAAAATACAAAAAAATTAACAATTAAAAAATACAAAAAAAAAAGCGAAAAAAGGAAAAAGTGCCATTGATGAAAAGCTGGCAAACAGACGTCATGGTAGAAAAAAAAAAGAATTACTGCCAAGAAGGTGAAAACCTGGTAAACAAGAATCTTTTGTTCCACACTGCAATATCTATCGAAGCACCACTTGGCTTTATATATTTGATTTCCTTCTTTGCTACTTTGCTACTTTCCTGCTTTCCTACTTGCATTTTCTTTTCCGCATGCTCTCAGTTCCCGTCAAGACACCAACTTACAAGGATTGAAACTGGTCATACTCTCAGGGAAACCTTCTTGGTCTAGGGGACATGGTCCTATTACTCTTCACATCAGTCACCAGTGGTTCTCACTGTGTCTTCCTGCTGATGCCTAGATATTTCTACAATCTTTCAATTTGAGAATCTTTCTCGCGTCAGTCACCAGTGATTCTCACTTCGTCTACCTACTATTGCCATACTAAGGAGATTTCTCACACATATGTTTGTATATCAACATCCATCCTTTACAGTTGGAGTTATACTAAATGCTCTATCTATCGATACTTAGACTTGATGATTCTTTTCTTTAGTTTGTACATAGCTTTTGGTCACTTTGGTTCCTTTGTGAACCCTACTGACTTGACACTGATTCAACGTCATATGCCTGGGGGAAACCAAATCTATTTTTTCCTCACAACATACATCTAGTCAGTCACCACTACTAGGAGCATGGGTCCCCAAATCTGATCGCATCTAGAGTGAGTAATCTTGTCATTTATAAAGGACAACTATCTACTGACACAAAATGGTGTTTCTCAACACCCCAATTCAAACAGTGTTTCTGAACACTACTTTGGACACATCTGTGTTTTTCAACACACATTGGGTATGGAAATGTAAACATTTATCAATTACAATCAAACATAATGCACTCACAAGCACAACGGTGTTTTTCAACACCTCATACACATAAATATTCAAAAAATTTGAAACTAGCTGAGCTATGATTGAATTTGTCTTTGTATGTTGTCTGTTCTCATGGATTACGTTGACATTTTCTTTGTCTACTTCTTTTTGGTGTAGTCTTGATGATCTGGCAATGTCAAATAAATAGGGTGTGTGTGATAAGAGCTCATGCATTAAGACATAAAATCCTCAAATCCCTCGATCTAGTTTATTGGTACACCATGGTGAGATTAGAACTATCAACTTGACTATTATTGATCTGATTGTTTATGCACGATCACACTCATTGTTAACCTTGCTTTGAAGGCATGAATACATGTGTCCTCTTGCAACGTCAACTAGAAAAAATGTTCAAGTCATCTTGGCTTTTGTGCCCTGATATGCTTACGTTCATTTCCCATATCATCCAATGAAAGTCATATTCATATTCTTATGGTTGCAGTGGCAACAGTAAGGATTGTATCGACTCTTATGTTCCAAAAATGATCTATGATGACAAATATCTGATGGGTCTCACAATCACATCCTAGGGATTGCATCTTACATAGGATTTCACTTTCATTTGAATCTAGCATAAGATTGCACGTTCATTCTAGACTTGCATTCTAGACAACATTTTGGTGTTCACTTCATTGTGTTCTCCTTGATTTGTATGATGAGGGGTTCTTCTTCACCATTCTGGCTTCATCACTACTGCCAAAGTGTTTGATCCTCTCTCTCACTCTTCAATTCCAACTACTTTAAACTAGAATCTAATTTTGAAAAATCTATTTTCGTGATCGAAATCAAAATCTGACACTCCTATATAGCTCAAAATCCCATTTTAAAATTTTTGTGACCGACGTGATCAGATGCTTGTGCAGTCAACTTTCTGACGTCACTTTCTTGTCTGAATCATATCTAATCAACACTTATTCAAATCTTTGATTTTTTTTCTCAAAAGTCCACTCTGGTCAACTTTGGTCAACCCTAGTGAAACTTGGTCAACCAGATCTCAAAATTGCTTCAAATTGATTCTAAATCGTCTGAATTTTTCCATAATCTATTCTGAGTTCTTCTTGATCCTCGATTCCACATCTATCTATGATTTCTTTCTCTCCATCATCATTATGACGTGTCATATTTCCATTTCACTCCTGAGGGGGTAGGATGATTACATCATTGAATCTATTCCATTCAATTTGATCTATTTTTCAAAAGTCCTCTTTGCTAGGGGCATCTCATCACTTGGGGCATGTTAATTTTTTTGTACCTCACAGTCAAAACTGGGTGTTCCAGGACTTTTAATCACTAAGGGCATCTCTAACGTTGCTTACATCTCATCATCTATTAGGTATCGGGGCAATCTAACCAGGATCCTCGAGGATCAAGCTTCATTCGAGAGATGATTCTTGAAATCTTAATCTATTATGTATCTGAGAAATCTAGCTCATATTCTTGAGGATCAAGCTCCATTCTGGAGATGGTTCTCAAAAAAATCATCTGTTAAGAATTGGGGCAATCAAACCCTCACTCCTGAAAATCAAGCTCTGTTCTAGAGATGATTCTAAAAATCGATCTAACCAGTGTCTAGGCAATATAACCTATATATTGGGGGACTAAGCTTCGTTCTGGAGATATTCATAAAAATTTCTATTGAATATCTTTTTATGGATAGGTATTGGGGCAATCTAACCCTGACTCCTAAAGGTTGAGCCTTGTTCTAGGAACACTCTTTTGAAAGATATCAATCTATTAGGTATCTGAGAAATCTAACTTAGATCCCTGAGGATCAAGCTTCGTTTTGGAGATGATTCTCAAAATCATAATCTATTAGGTATTGGGGCAATCTAACCTAGATTCCTAAGGATCAAGCTTCATTCTGGAGATGACCCTCAAAAACTCTACTTGACCGATGTCTTGGAAATCTAACCTAGACATTAGAGAGTTAAGCTCTGTCATGGAGATGGCTCTAAAATCTTCATCAATCAATCTTTGCATCATCAATTTTTGAAATATATTCTTCTGTGCTTCAGACATCAGACTATTCTTTGAATTAATATGTTGCTCGCACATCAATTCAAAGAAGGGGAAAATGTAACACCCCAAAATTGGCTTCTTGCAACCCTAACCAATTTTTTTGCATTTATCATTCTTCTGAATCATCAAAGTCATATTGTACTAGGCAATTCTAAGTTTTGACTGACTCTACTCGACCTAAGTATCAATTGTAGAAAATCCTGAATCTGCATTAATCATACATTATATTTAATTCCTAAATATCAATCAATTAGCTAAATAAACCCTATGATTAAATTAATTTAATTATAAAGTCCTAGCACTTTAATTAAATTAAATTTACCCTATTTAGTTAAAAAACATAAAAAGGAATTAAATAATATTTAGTTATTAAATAAATATCCTCATTTGAAAAATTGAATTTAATTATTCAAATAATTGAGAAAATACATTTATGAGGTCATATTCTATTTATTTAATTAATTAAATATTCTCTCAAAAATCTTCTCTCTAGTTCATAAATAGAAACTTTGAATTAACTATGCTTTAAAAGAGAAATAAAACAATTAAAATTAAAAAGAAAACAGTTAAAACAAAAAGAAAAGAGTTCACTATTTTCTTGTAAAGAAAACTTGCTAATCAGAACTGGCCTTTTTATCTGTTTTATTTCAAAGGAAACATTCTATTCTAAGCAGAATCTTAGTCTATAAAAGAACTCCCATTTCTCATTCAAGATGATGCATTGTTAGAATAACGAATTGCTGATGCATGTTATAGTTCATAATCTCATTTCTATTAAGCTCTCATTTGCAATAGATTAGTTTCATTTTCTTAGATTAATCTCATTCAAATCATGTCATAGTTTAATCTCATTTCTAGCTTAGATTAATCTTGCATCTTTCATTCTTATATTAATCTTGCATTGCATTCATGGAGAAAAATCCTCCATTCTTAGATTGGTCTCGGTTGTGAGACTCTCATTCTGAGAACCATTCAAAACCCCATCTGGATAGGAGACAACATGTTGAATGATACAAGCATGTAGGATGAATAAATCATATTCATTTCTATGTCTGTCTGATGAATAAGGACTATGTTGAAGTGTATGGTTAAATAAGAAGGCCACATTTAACGTATACACCATTAAGGGATCCAAAAAAGCTATCAGTGAAAGGAACAATAAAAAATGGTCAGTCAAAGGACCAAATGCTTAAAGGATTAGTCTTTGGATCCAATGAATAATGCATAGGGAATGATAATTTAAATATAAACATAAGGAAAGCATTGTCTCCTTAGCCATATGCTTCATATATTACATTGAATTTGTGTGTGTGTGTGTGTGTGTGTAAAATGTGAAAAAAGGAGCAAAGTGTATGCCCCCATGTTAAAGTGATTGCAAATACCTTAATGGGAGAAATTGCTTTAATGAAGCATACATGCACCCACAAGAGATGTTTCTAGTACAAAATTTACCCAAGGAAGGACACACCAAGGGAAATTAAATACATGACAAAGAGATCACAAATGTGATATGCTAACTCTGGGGTCATTATGATCCATTGGGTCTTCACTGAATGAGCAATACACTATCACATGCATTCATATTGGGGGGTTTAAAATGAGAAAAAAATGGGGAAATATATTTCCTAAATAGGGGGTAGGGTTTTTTTTTTGGAGGGGGGGTGGGGGTTCATGTAAGAAAACAGGTGTGAGGGGTATTGCAGGGAGGGTGAGAAAAAGGGATTTTGAGGAAATATTTTTGGGTCGGCATTATAGAGAAGAAAAATAATGGTATCTACTGCTTTACACAATCTCCAATCAGACAAAACAAAGGTACATTTATAAACAATAACACATGTATGATATAACATGTACATGCCATATTTAATATTGAGATACAAATAGAGGAGCAACACGATAGGTCGATTCCTTTGTTACTTTGAGCCAATGGAAAAACAAGGGTCATTTAAATAAATATCAACAAAACATATAACAAGTAGCAGATCACAGAGGAACACATTACTATAATGACCTAAAAATGTTCATATAAACCATAGACCCCTAATCTCATTTTTCTATCAAGAAACCCTAATCTTAATTATTCTAAGTCCTAAACCAAATAGGTAATTCATCAATTTCAAGCTGATCTAGCCTAAATCCTAGGTCCTAATTAATCATTGTACTTGATTAATTAATTAATTCCTAAAAAATACATTAAATTGGAAAATAAACCTTAAGTTAATTATTTAATTGATATTCTAATCGGGTTGAACAAAAGTTAAGAAAGATGCATCCCCATGTGGTGTTGCTAGTAAAATATAAACATGAAAAGTTGCTTAAAGTTGGTTTCATTAGAGCTATAGCATATGTGGACTGGATTTAAGATATATTTCTTGTATCCAAACTAGATAAATCTATCAGCGTATGTATAGACTTCAAGGATATAAACATATCTTTTCCAAAAGATGATTTCCCGCTACCAAACATTAATATGACTGTGGATCTTAGAACAGGTTATGGAATCTTTTCACTTATGGATGGATTTTTTTTGTTACAATAATATTAAGATAGAATTTGAAGATCAAGACAATAAATCCTTCACATGTGCATGTAATACATTTTTCCTAGAATGTGATGTCGTTTGAACTCAAGAATTGAGGCGTAACTTACCAACAAGATATGACCACCATATTTTAATTCATGATTTACAAGAGCATTGGGGACAATGTTGATGATATGAGCAGCAAAATCAGCCAACAAAAAACCTCATTTGTAGTACTTGGGAAAAATATTTGATAGGATTGAGAAATTCAGACTTCGTCTTAATCCAAAGAAGTGTCCCTTTGGAGTGACCTCTGGGAAACTCCTAGGTTATGTATAGTCTCAGCTAAAGGTATTGATGTGGATCCAGCAAATGTGAAAGTCATAATGAAAATGTAACTACCCAAAAATATCAGTCAAATGATAACTTTGCAATGAAATCTTCAATCCATAAGTTGATTTATTTATCAGTTAGCAAATAAAGAACAATAATTCACTAATACATTGCACAAAGGTGAAAATTTCAACTGGGATGAGACATGTTAGAAATACTTCAACCAAATCAAGGATTAATTAGATAATCCACCCCTATTATTGTCTCATATTAAACGAAAACCTTTATTTCTATACATATCAGTGACCACAACATCATTATGAGTTTTACTAGCACAATAGGATGAAGCAGTGAAGGAAAGATCAACTTATTACATCAGTAGAACACTAGTCTCATATGAAATCAATTATACTATCAATGAGAAAGCATGCTTGGTTCTAGTATTCGCATCTCAGAAGCTCACCCATAATATGTTGTCTCATTCAGTGAAACTTAAAAAATTGATCCATTTAACTATTTATTGAACAAAGAAAAATTGACTGACATGTTAGTAAAGTAGGTAATGATATTGAGAAAATTTGACATCAAGTACATAAAAAAAATCTATTAAGGGACAAGTGATAGCTGATAATTTGGTCGATGAACCACTTCAAGATGATAAACCTCTAAGCATTAAGTTTCCTAAAGATGTAATATTAAATTTGATAGAACACCCATGGAAGATGTACTTTGATGGTTCCTTTACCTAAAGGAAGGAAATCTATCTTCAACATGGTTGAGTATCACATCTAAGATCCTTGAATCTATCATCATTTTTTATCATTATTTTTGCAACGTCATTATTGGGACCTCAAACAAAATGGATAATAAATGAATCTTCTTCATCAATTGAAATTGATTCCAAATCAATTCAACATTTTCTCAAATCATCATTCAATTTTCTTCTATCAAATTTTGATCTCACTCGTGAGGGGCATCATAATTTAGATATCCTTCCATCTGGATCATCAAACAACTTTGTTATCAAATCTGTTGTATCAAATTTTTGTTATAAAATTAATCATTGAATTAAATCTAGTAACAATCATCGATCAAAATCAAAGATCGTGTCTTTATGAAATAAAATTACATCATTAGGGGCATATCAACTTCATCAAAATCCATATGAAGTTGATAGTCTCAGATCAAAATCTTTCTGCGCATGTGACTCTAGATCCATATCAAGTGACTTGTCTCATCATTTTTTAACATCTTCAGTATCATTGAGGAAAGTAATCAATTTCATCAACACCATATTAAACTGGTTATATTGGCTTTTATTAATGATCTATTATCCAACATCACACCAAAATTAGATTCATATTGAACATCAGACATCAGTGATTGATCATCGCATTAATGCCATGATTAGGGGCAACATAATATATTCTCTAAATCAATGTGTTTCTCACACATAAATTCAAAGAGGGGCAAATGTAATCATCTAAAGAGATTCTTGAATTAGACCTGTTGGAAATGAATGCTCCAAAGGACCTAGATGTTACTTGGTTATAATCCATGGTTGGTCATTTAACAATACTACACCACCTCTCTTTCTTAGAAGAGGATGACAAGTCACTCAATCATCCGCATAACCACCTATCGCACATAGAGGTTTTTATTCATAAGGATGATGTCTAATGAGTCTTGATAGATGTAGGGGTTGGTTTTAATATTAGTACCCTAAATCTTGTGACAACATTGTGAATCTATAAAAATAAAATAGATCCAAGGAGAAACATAACCATAAAAGTATATGAAGAAGAAGAAAGGTCATCAAAATGGTTAGTCATATTTCCAATCAGAGTGCGACCAATTGAGAGGGATGTCATATGTAAATTTCTTGAACTAACTCTATCATACAAAAGTCTATTAGGTAGGCCTTGGATCCATGATACGAAGGCAATACCATCTACTTGCCATCAATGTGTCGAATTTCCCTATAATAGAGTTGAAGTAGGTATAGCTTCTAGCACTAGATATTATTGTAACACCTTAAGGAAAGTTTTTGATAGCATGGTCCCACACTATATGGAAGCATGTAATGAAAAAAAAATTGAAAGTTCTATGGAAAGAACAATTAGAAATTTTGAAAAAAAATTGAAGATTAAAGATGAGGGAATGGGAGAATACAAGATTGATAAATTATTATCCATTGTTTCTCAACCAACATCACCCAAATATTATGGGAAACTGTCATCATCTTCCACACCTTCAAGTTTGAAATCCTTGACAATATATGATGGAAAATTTCTAAGAGCTTCTAATACTTTGGCTGAATAAAATGAAGATAAAGATATTCTAAATTGGTTGTACAGAGACAAAAAATAAGAATCCAAATAACATATCAAACATGTTGAGATTATGGATAATTTTAGTGTTGAATATTCAGCATTTGGTGAATGTCACATGCCAGTGACCCAGGATTTGGTGAATATAATGTGCATATCAGGTTGGTTGTGTCCCCTGGAATTAATAAATATTGGGTCGAATGCCTAGGCCAGTCACCCATTGGTTTATGTATTTTTCTCTTCTTCTTTCACAATATCGCCAATCGAATCTAATTGTTGGACACACTAAATAGAATTTTTTTTCCCACAATTTCCAAAGCCTATCGTAATTGACAACCATATTCACCAATATGTGTTCCACATTTTATGTTAGGATATGGGTTACGTATATAGATTTGACATGTTTCTCTATTTCAGAGACTTTCAATGAAACTTTATGTCTTTTAAAAATTTGGCCTAAAATAGATTTGATATGTGTCTCTATTCCAGAGAGTTTTGCGAGAATTTTTTTGTCCTTTAAAACCTTACCTCGAAATAGAATTCTTGTCATTGATCTAGGATCATCCAATGGTTACAAAAGGTAGGATTAGTTCCTGTCAGTAGACAGAAAATTGACTCACAATACCTCTCGACCCCACCCTATACTGCAACAGGGAGTATGCTAGTGTCGCTGCCCCAAAACCCCCATCCAATAATGATGGTTTGTAGGTATGTGTGCCTATCACCATGTTTTTCTTACTTAATGAAATATTCGCCAAGATTTTATAGAATTTTCAAATAATTGAAAAAAATTGCTAGTACAACTAATATTTTTCCTTTCAAATTAAATATTTTCCCCAACAATATTAATTCCCTTCCCCCCCCCCCAGAAAAAAAAATTATGTAGGATTCACCAAGATTTTACACCTTTTCCTAAGAGGGAGTTTCTTAAAATTATCCCTTGTTGAGATATCTCCTAAAACATATAGGAAGGGCTATCACATTATGTGAAAAATAGGATACATAGCCTAAGGACCTCTGGGAAATAATAAAGGACTTGTTGAACATATTCACCCAAACTTTAGAAATCCAAAGGACAAAACAAGATTGGGTTACCAAGAAAAATAAGATGTAATTATCTTGATTCAATATGGTCCAATATTTGATTATGAGGATGAATCTAACAAGGGAGAAGAAGCTATAATTGTTTCATTTGAAAGACTGTTATGTCTACAAGAAGAAAACACTACTTATCAATTAGAACCTTATATTCCACAATGACTTATCTAAGAGTGTGAAATTAATAAGTTGAGAATACTACTCATCAAGGAGAAGAATCAACATCACAACTAACCATTCAAGAATTGGAGAACCAAAAAAAAAATACTAATCACCATGAAGGAGACATAGTCACATTTACACATGTTCTAGACATGCCAGGGGGAACTTATTCAGATTTCAATGAGTATGAACGTGATGAATTTTTTGATGCTACAAAGGAGATTGAAGTATATGTGATTCACAAATATGTGTATCAATAACAAGAGGGACAAAGCTCAAGCGCTAGACAATTCAGACTCGATTCACATAATATAATTGAGAACTCTAGTGAGGATGATCAATATTTTAATGTTCTAAACAATTCTCTCTCTCTCTCTATATATATATATATATACATATATGTATATATATGTGTATATATATATACATAG
>MU225293.1:2105118-2122221 GCA_018584345.1 Thuja plicata | reverse complement strand
ACTGTGATCTTTGTTTTTGATAGAGGTAAAAGCTTAGAAGCTGGTGTTAACAGTAAAATCTTTCTACTCACTTTGACTGTGCCATTAACCTGCTGTTAATGTGCCTCCAGTCCCCTGTTATATGGGCTAGCACCCTCTTGCTGCTTTATTCTATCAAAAACTAAATAAAACTTAAAAATATTTTAAAAAAAACAAAAAAAAAACTAACCTAATTTCGGCCAAAGTACCCCTATTCTGCTCCACAATTCTTGGAAGGCGCTTAGTGCAAATGAGCCGCTTAGACGATTTTTCGTCTTATATATAATTTTAGGGGTTCTAGCCGAACCATGTCTCGACTGGACCTCTTTCAGCCGAAACATGTCTACCACATCAATGCCACATGGCGCCACGTGTGTGCCACGTATGTACGGACGGACAGGTTTCGGCCGAAAGCTGTCCGACCGAAACAGGTCCGGCCGAAACAAGCCAAATGGTCCTCAAGTGTGACACAGCTCTGTACACTTACCCATATATATATTTCTTATTACATAGTCGGATCTCAATACAAAATAGAATTAATAATGTAAAGAGAAAATATATAGTCAACGCTCTTACATAACCAAAATATAGATTATCCAAAGTCATAATCCACCTTACCATGCCAGGAGTCCATGACATACTCCTCAAATCATCGCTACTTTTAAACTGTTCTATTTCATTGTTCTGCTGTCGTTACATGTCTTCAAATTTCTCTAACTTTCTGTAATCGACACAAAAACCAAATCGATCTTAGATGAAGGTCATACATACCCCATAGTATCTTCGTCTAAGCTCACAAGTCATAATTTATCGATCTCGATCTTCGATAACCAAAACAACTCTGTATTTCTACTTCCGTACTTAGTCGATTCCAGAACTGAATCACCAAAACTTAATTTCAATCCAATCGATCAATATGCCCAATGTGTAGCCAGAAATGAAAACCCAAAAGTGATTCATAACATACCAAAAAGCTCACATGCCAACAATCTCTCCCTTTGGCACTGATGGCAACACTTAACAAAAAAATGAGTAAGTGTTCCAACACACGAACAAAAAACTCTCTTCTCTTTTCTTCTTCTCCTTTACTCATTTGCTTTTCTCTCTTCTTCCCCTTTGACAACAATGACAAAGATGCATAAAAATAATATAATTAGTGCTTTCTCACCATTTTCAGAATATCTTAAAAGGAATCTTCCAAGATCTTCACTTCTGTGTTCCATGATTCTACCAATAGCTGACTAACATGAATTAGTCCATTCAGTGCATATGATGAAGCCTCTACTGCTTTCAACTCTATGGGCATAGAGTTTGTCAATGCTTTTGCAGTTTTCTCCATGTTAGATAAGTGAATTTAAAGAATTGATAGATTAGGAGTGATTAGACTCTTCAGCAAACCAAACCTTGTCATAATTTCCCTTTCTCTATATCCAATACATTCAGTTTGTCCAAAATCCTTGTTACTTTGTCCATTTCTATTATAGATTGTGAGGAGGTCTCACAACTGTACATCATATAGTACAAGGTTGGCCTATCCTTCACAATAATGTCTTCGATGTTTTGAACATGTCTGATAGGGTTTATGCAATATATATATATATATATAAAAGTAATTTATTATATGGGGATAAATAATATATAAATTGTTTGCCCAATAGGATTCTTGATTTGCCCCATGAAAAAAAGTAATTTATATTTGCACACGTCCAAAGTAGTGATGGCAGAGTTATCGAGAGTCGATGGGCATGGGAGCATACGGGGATTGGCATCCAGCCATATGAAGCCTCGAATTCAAGACGTTGCAGATAGCTGCTCGGGTCCACTGAATGACCGATCTGAGAAGTGCTAGTCTTGGTTCTCACGCTCCGCAAGTGATGAGAAATCCTTACGAAGGAAGGTTTCAGATGGCTATCGCTACATATGGTTTAGAATGTAAGATCTGCAGCTTTCTTTGCCACCTTTTTCTGAGTGTTTCCGGTTGTTCTGATTTCCATTACAATTCCCTTCCATGAAGGGATTCAATTAAGATATTATCAAAACATTAATGTTAATAAAATTTATAAAGAATAAGAAAAGAAGATCAAAACATAAAAAAAAATAATGGCATTGTAGATGGAGGAATTACAGTAAACTTAAGCTCCATGGTCTATTCTTATTTAAGTTATAGCTTCACGCAATACAATTTTTTTTGTTTGAGAACTCATTACAAACATCTTCAATAAAGTAGCACAAAAGATACAGACCAGAAAATAACTTGCTGTAAATTTACTTACCTTTTTCTTAACCATTAATGCACATATCCAAATGTATAATTATTTTGTAGAAATCTGATTTTCAACTTTAATTATGTTTCGATCCATATCGTATAGATGGGTTTAACTTCATTGTTTCAAATTTCACACACCTCTTAAAAAGGCCGGTCTTTAAAGGTGGATAAATCTATATGAATTTTCATCACAGTCGGAAAGAAACGCTGTACAAATCTATTTCAAAACGTTAGATGAATGTCTCTTAAAAGTTCAATCCAGATTCTGACACTTGAAGAGTAATGATTAAAAAGATAAAGTTGCTTTAAGTTGTGTCCATGAACATGAGCATTTGTTAAGAATCAAACTTAACATTAGACATCGATGAACTGTGGCGGCTGCCTAAAGTTGCTTTAAAAGAATTTATATGAACTTTGTATATTTTGACGTAGATTTACAACGATTTAAAAGACCTTTCTAAAATTTCAGAGCCGGCATAAAATCGGATTTCTTTTAAAAAGTCAGATTTAAAATTCCTTTTTTGTGATGGATGTGACAACATCATTGGGAAGGCAATAATGAAACCGACCGTGGTTAGTAAAGCTTGTCATCTCTACTCTTTTCAGGGATCACGTAATTTATCAACTTCGTAATTTTTCTTCAACATTTTGGTACAAGAAGTTTATTTTATTGTGGTGAAAAACGTGTAGCTTATTTTATTGCGGTGAAAAACTTGTTACATGTCAGTAAATATATTCTCAGTTTAATGTCTGAAAAAAATAATCTCAAGATCTATACTGAAATTCAAAGTCCATTCAAATTATATATAAGATGGTTGAAGTATTATTTATTGAAATATATAATTGATTATTTAAAATGGTTGGAGGCAAATAATTAGTTTTAGAAAGTGAAAATGTCATAAATGTGAAAAAGAAAATGAAGTTTAAGAGTTATTACTTTAGATTAATGAGCAAGGTTGGGAGCAAAATGAATAGAAGGATAGTTTTAAAAATGGAAATGTCATAAAATCAAAGATTCTACAACTCTAACAGCGAAATAATATGACTAGGGTTGATGCTACCCTAAAGAAGATTGCAGAACAAAGGTACAACACCATGAAAGCATCCATGGACCACACTAACACTTACATTAACAAGCTGGAGGAAACGCTCGAGGGGAAGGAAGCGGCCAGAATGGTTGTGGATTCAGACCAGGAGCCTGATCAAGGTCTAGGCGAGAGAACCCGTGCTAGAACCAAGAAGACCAAGGACAAGGAGCGGGAGAAGGATATCCAGAAAATCAAGGACTCGGCAGCCAACATGGAGCTGATGGAGGCTGAGGCTGCCACTCTTTTGGTGGATCTTTCTTGAGGTTCTCTAGCTTTTTTTGCTGTCTCTGGTTTAATCTGCATTTTTAGATGCTTAGCCTATTTTTTGCTCCAACTTTTTGGCCTGTTCTACCTTTTGTTTCACTCTGCTTTATTCTGATAGTTGTGTTACCTCTTATTACTTTGTTTCAGGTTTTAGAAACCCTGTAAAACATGTTTTACTTAATAAAAAATAGAGAAATAATTGTAATCAAATTATCATAAAATAAACACATTAAGATAGGGTTAATCACGAAACTAAGAGAAGCTCCTAGAGAATATATGTTATTGTTCACATGCCCCAACCCATCATTAGTAGTTCTTTTCTTCCTACTATGAACCTCTTGGTATGGAATCCAAATAATCCTTGGGAAATAAAGCCAACAATAGTTGAGGGAATTTTCCCTAATCATGATGAGCCAACACACATCAACGATAAGACATGGAGGAATGATTGAGAGGTGGATACTACCCATCTCAATGGTCAAAATACTATGGAAGAGCCCAACCAAAATGTTATTTAGTGATAAATGATGGATGTTAAGTGGAAGCCATTCTAAATCTTTTCTAGCAGTAATGAGTGGACTTTAAGTAGTCATGCCTCCTCACTACGTTATATGATTACATATAGAATGGTGAATCTCACTATTCTATCAAGGTTTGGAGATTTTGCAATTCTAGCACAACCTTGGTACCTTCATCTTGGATTTGTATGAGTGAATTACAGATAACTAACAACTTGGAGTGAATTGAGAAATTAGTATCGATAGTAGAATTGGCAAGAATAGAAGAAATTCTATTGTTTTAAATTTTAAAATAAATTTCTAATCTAGAAACATCTGACAAGTGGAATAACTTTATAGGAATTTTAACCCCATCTTCTAAACTAGTATTATGCCAAGTTAATAGTTTAGTCCTCAAATGTTAGAAATAATCATGTATCAAATTCAAGGCATTTTGGGCTTGAGAACAACACCATAAAAGATAGGGAAGAGCTACAAGCTTCTAGGAAACACCAACATGCATCAATGTAGTACTAATAGGTAGACATTAGTGTAATAAACATCAAGAAACGCACTAACAATAGGCTACACCATGTAGAAATTTTAGGCTACACAATAGAATTTCCTATTAAATGAAATTTTTTGGCCTACATAAAATTAGGAATTTAATGTGGTAATGTTACATTCAAGTTTTTAACCATAGGAAAATGAGACAAGTGACAATTGTACTATTTCTTCATTATGTAAATGTATATTATTAATCATGTTTAATTGAATTCTAGAAAGACTTCAGAGACCTCGCATAAAATTATGCATATATTGTGGGATCACCCACTTTAGCTTTTGAAGAGGACTGGGTAGTTCAGAGGTAGCCACAAAGTTAAATAGATTCCCTAACTTTATATGTACATATTCTTTGTTTCCTAACATCATTTATTTGAGAACAATTAAGAAGGAAATGAAAAGGGATTATTATGATTCCCAAAATTAATCCTTGAATGAGGAAATGGTTTTACTAGGGAATAATGATGCATGGAAGTTGCTTATTTTTCCAAAGGGATGAAGGATTGATTGTAAAATATTAAAATAAAGAGATAAGCACAAAAGTTATACCTTGCCTATTTTAGATGTGGTTTTTTAAACCTTAATGATTTTAGAATAATTATGTTGGAAATGGGAAGAGATGAGTGTGATTCCTAGAAATAATCCATTTATGAGTTGAGATGATTCTACTAGGGAGCAATGATACATGGGGCTCAATTTATTTTTTCTAAAGGATGGAAACCAATCTACCACAAATGTGTGTTAAAAAGGAAGTTAGGATTTTGTGGTAGGATTGAGAATTAAAAAAATATGCGTTGTTTCCAAATGGTATTCATATCTCGAGCACACTACGTGTGAGGATATTTCATCTACTATTGTAAATTTGGCATCTATTAAAATTCTAATCATTATATACTTTATTTTTTTATATCGAGGCTGATAAAATAGATGTGAAGACAATGTATTTACATAATGGTCTAAAGGAGAAGATTTATATGGGATGGATAGATCACCATATTGAGAAGCATAAGAAAAATTAACTTTTTAGTTGAAGAAATATTTATATGGTTTTAAAAAGTCTCCTATCTTGTGCGATATATAAAATTTCATTGACATGGTTTAAGGTTAGGGTATATTAAGTATAAGTTCTAGATCATCACGATTATTATAAATAGAATGTTGATCACTTCTCATTATTAAAATTGATATGTTGACGATATATTAGATTCTATTTAAAATTTGAAATTATTTTCAAATATTGGGATACATAAAAAATTATTTTAATATTTATTGTGATAGCTAAAATAACATCAATTTGTGAAATAACTTGACTATTTTTACATTCAAATAAAGTATATTCATGTACAATATTTGTATTTGGTGGAAGGTGGAAAGGTATTTCTAGCTGAATTTTATACTTGTGGAAATTTTTGTAGATGATATGACAAAGTCAATATGAAAAGATAAGATTAAATTACTCAATAAGCCTATGACATTGTCAACGCCCTAGCAAATAATTTTTGTTTGAATGTGGCGGAAGGCAAAATTGATGAAGTAATCAGTGGGTCAGACACTACGCAAGGAGGCTTGGAATTAGGAGATTAGGTTGACCAGTTACATGAGGAAGGGTTGTTAGTAGATGGCGTCTCAGCAGAAGCTAAAGTCACATGCTCAATTTTTCAAACAACACTAGATACAACCAAGACTACAAAGATTGTTTCCCTTAAGAGGCCAAGGGGACAACCTTCCAAGGTGACTAAGCTGAAGGAGGAGATTGCCACAGGAACACAACTAACTATAACCTTTCAGAGGACTCCTAGAAAATGAAAAGAAGAGGCCTCGACTTTGACTTCAAAAAAACTATTTGGAAGTAGGAGGGTGACTAGCTCTCCGAAAGAAGTATGAGGATTTTTTCATGGAATGTTAGAGGCTTGAATGCCTCTAAAAAATCTCACCTCATTAAAGATTCGATCCGTGTGTGAGGCACATATTTTATGTTACTGGAAGAGACTAAGCTCTCGAAAGAAGCAAGGAATAAACTTATCACAGCTTGGCAACTTTGGGACTTCTTTCAGTCATCCTCGGTTGGTGCTTCAGGGGGATTGGCTGTTCTCTGGAACATACACAAATGCCAAGTCTCTCTTCTATCAAAGAATTCTAATTGGCTGAAAGTGGAAGTCTCAATATTTTCTCTCTCTTTTATCCTAATCAATGTGTATGGCCCTACTTGACTAGTAGGAAAATAGAGGCTTTGGAATTCACTTTTGCAGCTCATGGCAGGGCTTCAAGGTTACAAAGTAATTTTGGGGGGATTTAAATGCCACCATAAGCCCTCAAGACAAAATGGGGAGAGATAATCCATCTTGTAAAGTTACAGATGACTTTCAAGATTTTATTGAAGGTAATTAGTTAGTAGATAAAGTTTCACAAATGGGAGAATCTCGTGGTCCAATAAGCAGAAATGCCTCCATTTTTGTTGGAGCAAGACTTGATAGGTTTATGGTGAACTCTCTCTGGTTGGTTGAGCATGGGGTATGTCATTCCTCCATCCTTTCCTTAACTAGGTCAGATCACTTTGTAGTAACCATGGAAATTCAACTTGCTCCTTCGAATCTCAGACATTGTCCATACTTCAAAATTGAGAAAATGTGGTTTAGGGACCCCAATTTTCTTACATTACTCCAAACCTAGTGGCTTCACACCCCATTTTTGGCTAGTTCGTCTATGTTTAAATTGGCCAAAAAAATTAGCTTTTATGAAATTGAAAATAAAACAATGGAACAAAACTTCTTTTGGAAATATTTTCAAGTAGAAATCTGATCTCCAATGGAAATTAGAGGACATAAATGAGTTCATTTTAATAAAGGCCTGACCCCTGAAGTTTATAAGAATCAGAAACTATCCACTTTAAAATTAGAGGAAGTTCTTCTTAGAGAGAAAATATTCTGGAGGCAAACATTGAGGGAGTTGTGGCTTCGGGAGGGTGACAAATTCCTCATTTTTCCACATGTCAGCCAAAGTTAAATGATATAAAAACTCAGTTTTCCAAATTAAGGATGCAAATGGTTTGATTCTTAACAATGAAAAGGATATCCAAATGGAAGCCATCATATTTTTTTCAAATCTCCTATCAATGGAGGTAGATGAACACCCCAATCAAGCCCCCCTATAATCAACTGCATCTCGACTATTGTTTTAGACTTGGATAACAAGGCTTCGCTGGCTCCATTTTCCTTGGAAGAAGTAAGATCCTTGGTTTTTTCCATGAATGTAGATAAGGCCATAGGACCAGATGGTTTGACCCCTTTCTTTTTTCATAAATGTTGGGATTTCATGGGCACAGACATCCTTAAGGAAATTGAGGAATCAAGAAGACATACATGTACATGTTTAAGCAGTTTAACAATACAACCATCACTCTTATTCACAAGTGTTAGCACCTCTCATCCTTTGTAGATTTTAGGCTAATCTCCTTATGCAATATTATTTACAAAATATTTTCAAAAACAATGGCCTCTCGGTTGGGTAAACTGATTCCTAAAATCATCTCAGAACAACAAGGTGTTTTGTTACTGAAAAAGACACTATTGAAGGTGCCCTTATAGAACATGTAGTGCTCCATTCCATCAAAGAAGAAGGTATTCTAGAAGTGATTCATAAACTAGATATGAACAAAGCATATGACAGGGTCAATTGGAAATTTTTGAACCTAGTTATGGACAAAATAGGCTTTGACAAAAAATGGATCAACTGGATCATGTCCTGCATTTTGGGAGAAAAATTATAAGTCATGGTAAATGGTACCCCATGTGGTCATTTCTCTTTGTTAAAAGGGGTTAGACAGAGGGATTCCCTTTCTCTCTTTCTCCCTTTCTCTTTATAATTTTGACCGAAGGGCTCAGTAGACTCATCTCTTTCAAAAAATCCTTGGGTCAGTGGGAAGGTATCGACATTAGACATTCACATTTAGCAATCTCACATACCTTCTCTGCAGATGATTCTTGATTATTTGGAAAATGTTGTGTCAAGGAAGCAATCGTTATAAAGGAAACCCTGGTAGAATACCGTGAGGCCTCAGGCCAGAAATTAAATGAGACAATGTCTAAGATTTTTCTGTTTAATATTAATCCTAAAGTGTGCAGAGTTATCCAGAGGACCCTTGGTTTTTCAACGGCACAAACCCCGTGCAAGTATCTCGGCATCCCATTCTTCCAAGGTAAGGCCAAAACTACATTCTGGGATGGAGTCTTGTCAAGTATCAAAGAAAGAATTGCATCTTGTAAGGAGAGGTGGCTATCACTGGCTGGAAGAATCTTATTAGCCAAATCTATTTTAAGCTCAATCCCTAACTATATCATGTCAATTATCCTTGCTCCCTTGAGAGTGATGAAAAATATATCGAAATGTTTGAGGGACTTCATTTGGAAGGAGAATATGTATGATAAGACAAAAGTTCCTCTGGTTTCCTAGAACATCTTCTACAAACTTAGAGACAGTGGAGGTTTAGGCTTCCACAGAATTCATGAAAGAAATCTCAGCCTAGGTGCAAAGCTGTCTTGGAAAATATATGAATGCCCAAATATCCTTTGGGCTAAGGTCATCTGAGTCAAATATATTGACTCTGATGACCCGAAAAGAATCTTCTCAATGAGTAACCCCCTCCAGGCTCAGTCATGTGGAATTTCACTATTAAAAGAAGAGATATCATCCTCCCTCATCTTTCGTGGCAAATTAATTAGGGTACTGAGGCTTTGTTCTGGCTAGACTCATGGAATGGATCCCATCAACTATTCACCTTGCCGAATCTTCAGAGGGATAGAATCATTCAAGAGCAGTGTTGAGGGGAGACGGTAGACGATTACTTTTCAAGAATAGATGGGATCATTAAATGGAAGGATTTCTCTTATTTACCCATTCCCCAACCAGAGAAATTGGAACTTGGGGGAATTCTAAAACAAAGATTCCTATCCATTAATGGTGAAATTGATCACCTGATATGGACCAAAAGCCACTCAGGAAGATATACAGTAAAAGAGGGTTATCAATCTTTGGTCGCAACCCCTAACTATTCAAATTACATCCTAAAGTTTGCATGACACAATGCAATTTTGCCTAAAATTGGGATTTTTTTGTGGTTGAAAATTTAAAACAGGATTTTATCCATTACATGGCTAAACCGACTCGGGATCACTAACACCTTCCCCTGCCTCCTATGTGTTTTAGTAGTGGACGACTCTAGCCATCTTCTGGCAGGGTGTGATTTTGCACAAAAGATATGGAAATGGTCTTCAAGTAAACTTGGGTGGTATGGCCCCCTTCATATCACATTAAAGCTGATCCTACATCAGTGGCCTCTTCTGCAAAAAGAATCCTTCTTCTCAGTAATCTGGTGAGTAATCCCAACTCAGTGGTCTGGTGCCTGTGGTGGGAGAGAAACAAAAGAATTTTCAGAAAACAAGTTTCTTCGGTGGCCTAGGTTTGCTTAATGGTGGAGAAATATGTCTCGGAAATGGTCAACGCTCATGTCTCTAAGGTGAAGGAACTTTCTTCAACCTTTACGTCATTTGATAACGCTATACTAAATAATTGGAAATAGATCGCTATCCCGTTCAAAGGGGTACTTATTGGTAAAATGCCCAAACAACAAGTTAGAAAAGACATCAAATCGACTCCTGATCCTAATCTCATTAACAATTTTTCCTCTACATCTTGAGGATGAATCAGAAAACACTAACAATAAATTTCATCAGACTTAAAATACGCACGCTTACAATTATTTATCTGATATATTTATAAGATAAAAATCATTGAATGTGCTTCAAAATTTCATCAGACTTAATATACTCATGCTTACAACTATTTATCACCTTTATAAATAAATGAAGTGCTAAACAAAATATGAACTGTTTTACAATGAGTGCAGTAGATCTTCAGTTCAAAGCCAATGTTATTTTCCACTTTAGAGATGTCCAATTTTACAGAAGATAACACTAGTAAATGGTCACAAAGAGCACATTCTTTTTGAAATACAAAGAGCACATTTATTTATAAATACTTTCATTACATAAGATAATATTAAATAGCCACAAAGAACATCCCGTTCTTCTGAAAACCTCAATCTAGTGCCCATAAACATCTGAGAGTCTTGTTTAGAGGATCTTTATAAATGTCCTATGAAGAAATTACACACAAAAACCATAAGGAAGCTAGCTGTTTACTCCATGGCAATACAAGAAGAAAAGCTTTAAAACGTCACAGAACACCTGAAACATATTACTACATCCCATCCCAACTAAGAATTGAGGTTATTTGGCTACATGTTGATAAAGCTGCTTGCATTGTCAGACATATAATTTGACTCAAATCCAGGGGCGAAACCAAACCCAAATTCATCTGAGTATGAATGATATTGTTTAGAGATAGTTAAGCCCTGTATGATATCACTTAGGAATCCATGAGAAGTCTGCTGAACAAGAGTAGTTAATGGGGATGGAATTCTGTAGAATTCATCATTCTGAGCTGAAGATATAGTGTAAGACGCTGTGTTGAGGTTGGGCTTTGTTGGTGCCATAACATGATGTAAAAAAGGACCATTTCTCAGCTTGGTGACCTGGTCTGGGAAAGGATTTAGCCCATCTGATTCAGCTTTGAAATAATGTTCCAACTGAGAATTGAGGTTGTTAGGCTGCAAATTGGAAGAGCTGCTTGCACTGTCAAAGATGTAATTGGAGTCAAGATCAGGGACGAAACCAAACCCAAATGAGACTGACTGAGGATGATATTGGTTAGAGGTTGTTAATCCCTGCATGCTCTCAGAAATCTCAGCTGGGAATCCATGAGAATTCTGCTCAACCAGATTTGTCAATGGGGATGAAATCCTATAAACTACTCTATGTAATTCATTTCCATCAGCTGATGATATGGAGTAAGAAGCTGTATTGAAAATGGACTTCGTTGGTGGAGTGACATGTTGCAAAACACGACCATTTATGGGCTTCCTGGTCTACTCATCTGGATTGCATGCATTCTGTAACATTTTGGGCTCTGCTGGAGCAGGGATCAAATCTCTCTGCAAACTTAGCGTATGAGGCTGAAAATTGAACTTAGTAGAACACTCTGAATCCATTTCATCCTTGGTCGAGTTTCCAATACTATTAGTGTTTGTGGACGGCATATCTTTGAGCTTTGAGTTGTGGGTCTTGAGGTGTACACATTTGCGGCCCGATTTCTTGCTCAGATGAATATTCCAGAAGTTCTTTACGTCGTTGTCTGATATTCCCGGTACACGAGAGGTAATCAGCGACCGCCTGCACCAATCATTTCATTCTTCAGGGATATAAAAGTATATCGTCATACATATTAAAGTGGTTAGGAAAGGTCAATTCAAACCTGTTTCCAAGCAATTTGTGGAGTCTGATAATGAGGTCTGCTTCGTCTGGAGTAATCTGACCTCGCTTTACATTTGGGCGAAGGTAATTCATCCATCGTAGCCTGCAACTCTTCCCGCATCTCTTCAAACCTTATAAACATGTTCAATGGCCATTAATCTTCTTGTGGGAATACCAAAATATTACAAAAAGTTTGATATGATACATATGTATACGCAATACATTTTATAAGGAATCTTTTAAATACTGCAACAAACTGGAAAACTCACTCATACAGCCTAATATTATAACTGTCCATAGTACCAACAACAATAGATCTTGTACAGAATAAATGTAAAAAGCAAACTGTGTATTGCTATACATGCAAGTAATACACTGAAGATTGTATTCAAATGAAAGGAGAGTTTTTACATAAAGAATGAAAATTTATATAGAAAATTCAATATGTAGATGATTGGTATTTTTAAGTGTTTTTTCTAATTGTCTGTATTATACTCAAAAATCACTCTCCTCTTTTAAATGATGGATCGACACTGAGTGTGATGAAAAATGTCACGTCAAACTATACATGATGTTTCAGATCATGCTCTTCTTTCTGAAGATTGATTATTGAGTCAATAATGTCATGTTCATTATCATCAGTATGACGTTTGGGATCAAAGTCAATGATCACTTCTCTTTTTATTGATGGATCACTAAATATGATCGAAAACATCATATTTGATTAAACATGATGTTTCAGCTCTCTTCTTCTTCCTAATAGATCACTGGATGTGATAAAAAATATAAA
The DNA here is from genome assembly GCA_018584345.1 of Thuja plicata. Taxonomy (NCBI): domain Eukaryota; kingdom Viridiplantae; phylum Streptophyta; class Pinopsida; order Cupressales; family Cupressaceae; genus Thuja; species Thuja plicata. Next base: position 2,109,367 of record MU225293.1, on the reverse strand, counting down.
GCTTAAATGGTTGAAAAATATATATATTTAAAACCAGAAGCTATTGTATTCTTCTTCGCGACTGTTAATAACTCAGAAGAACTAATGATATATTTTGTTTTAAATAAGATCTTTGATATTTGAAGAACGATTTTGCATGAATAACAATAACAACAAATTGTTAAATTGTTTGACAATCTACCCAATAAAGAGGGCAAAGAAAAAAACCTATCATTATCAAGAATTATCAAGTTGCAAAATTACGTACCAGTTGTGAATCTCCTCCAAAGGGTAAACTAGTGCACTATAACATGAACATAATTTTAGATCACTGGATGTGATGGAAAATATCAAGCTTAACTGATGGAAAAATATACATAGTTTAAAACCAGAAGCTATTATACATTCCTTGAGGACTGTTAATAACTCAGAATAACTAATGATATATTTTGTTTGAAATAAGATATTTGATATTTGAAGAACAATTTTGAATGAACAACCATGACAACAAATTGTTTAACAATGCACCCATTAGAAGAAAAATAAACAAAAACCTATAGAGAATTTTGACAATGTTTGTACCGGCTTTGGATGCAAGAGTAGTCCAACGGCCTCCACCATTCGCTTCAACGTATGTTTTCAACAGCACATCTTCTTCAGGTGGTCATGGCCCTCTGTTAAGCCCTTCTTCTTCCACTCTCCATTTCTTCTCTCCCATTCTTGCTTTTGTTGTGTATTTCTCATATATCAACTGCTGAATTTATAGCCAATTTTGTTGCCCGAATTCGCGTGATGATTGTTTGGTAAGAATTCGATTTGTGGGTAACATTCACGGGGGACAAAAGCTTGTTTAATATTCTCTTTATGTCAATCACAACGATGGACACAACTTTTAAACAGTCACTGTTGAATCTCGGATTCTTTTGCACAAATCCAAAGCTTACGTTTTTACTTTGGATGATTTTGCATGCACTGCTGCTGATTGAAATAAATCATCATTGCGTGCAATCCTGAAATAGACGTTTCCCGTATGAGGATTTAAATTAATCCGGAAAAGATTATCAAATTCCAAATGAGAGGAAAAAGATGAGAAAAATGGGAATAGAAAAAGTTAGGGCGCACGTGTTCGACAAAATCCTTACTGATTTTAATGCAATTTGATACCAATTTTCGACGGGTGTCAAAAGTGAATGGAGCAAAAAAGGCCTGGTTGTCGTAATCGGTGTCTAACACTGAGTTCCGCTTTATGTTATTGGGAAGAGGAAAAGGCTAACAAATCATCATTATGTTTGTTGCCGTATGTAATTAGAAATGCTCATTTGAAAGAATCGACCTTTTCTTCTAAATTTAAGTGGTTAGAGTATCTTCACCTAGATTTTCGTTTATCAGAAAATGATGAATTAGAATATTTTTCTATTTAAGCGGAACAATTATTACTCATAAATTTAAAATGCATTTACTACTTAGAAATGGAAAATACTAATATTCATGATTCCATCTAAAAAAATTTAAGATAACGGCTTAAAAATATATAATAAAATTAAATATTCATAGAATCATCAGCTCTTCTAATTGTTCCTTAAAAAATTAAGAGACTAGCTAAAATGAACTAAACAACTTGGAGACTACCCTAAGATTGCTGGGAATGAGTTTTAAATTAGAGTGTTTAATTAATTATTACATATTCAACTTATTTTTTAAAATAAAATTAATACAAACTAAAAAACATTCAAGATAATTTTGTCTTATAATTGAATTTTATTTATTTCCAAAAGATGTTGTTCAAGTCTTACATGTTAGAGAATATTATATTTGCTTCTACATTACCCATACACATTCATACTACTAAGATATGCAACATTTTATAGATCTTTTTGCACTTAATCCAACATCAAGGTGTACCCATTATAAAATTCTGTGATTAATAAATAAGTACTTTTGAAAAATAAAACATGTCCATCTATCCTATCATACAATCAAATACGACCCACAATATATCTTAGTTTTACAAATATAAATTCACCTTCAAACAAAAAGCAAGACCATTTGTCCCATTGATCAAACTCAAACTGCTAGTTACTTCCTCATTTATTACTAGAATACAACACACTTGAAGGTGTAACCTGCTTGTCAATAAAGCTATGAAAATAAGAAGGCAAAAATATTAGGAATTAGCTTTCCACAATCCATGTATCATAATTGTAGAATGCTTTTGGACAAAAATTGTGTGCAAACTTTTCATTTGACATTTTGAATCACACCCATTGATGCATCCATGATACAAATAGGAAAGATTGATTACAGAATTAGATTAATAAAGGTTGTAATAATATAAGTCCAAAATTTTTTATTTTTTTTAAAATTTAACCAATTGAAACAATAGAAGCATTCGACTATATCAATCAATTTTCAGATAAATGACAAAACAAATATTCTCCAAACCTTACAAGGAAAATAATCAATGGTGGAAGGCTCATGAATTAAGACAAGAAAATAGAAATTTAAGATTTTATACCAAACAAGCATTCAAGACTTCATTAATATTATCAATTCAAGTAGACATAACAATCAATACATCCATTAATTTATGTCATTTGAATTCACCACCAATTTAATTTTGTATCTTGTTGTTCATTTTCTCTCTTGTTAAATACTAGTATTAAACCTAAATTTACTTTATTGACAATTTATTATGAACTAATATTCATCAAATAATAAAATTTTTGCTTTATTAAAAAAAGGTTGGAAAAATAAGTCACTATTTTAGGTTTTAAAATTTTTATACATGTGGAAACATGTTATATTATTGTATTTATATACTCAATCCAATTTAGGAACATTTCAAATATTTTAGTTTCTTTACAAATTGGAGCGAGCCAAACAACTAAATGAGGAAGATTATCAAATGGTGGTAAAAAAGCCTTCAAGCTTGGGTAAGCATGTAATCCATATCTAAGGGTTTCTTTCTAGTTGATTGTGTCTAAAAGTCATTCAAGAAAGAAATTATATTCGGAAATCTATATTTTTTGAAGGATTTTTTTTTATTACATTTACTGGTAACCAAACTTTGATCCCAAGAAGAATATACCTAGGATATTTCCTAAATGGATTCAACTATAGAGTCTCCCCATTGAATACTAGAACTCGAAAGCATTGGGTTTTAAAAATTAGGGAAGCTGTAGTATCATTTACTAGAATTGAGTTAGAGTTTTTCTTTGGCAAACTATGAGTGAATACAAAGTTCCTAGTTAAGCTAGATAAACATTTGAGATATCTAAATAACTTCAAAATCATAACTTAAAAGGGGAAGTGGTTCGAGAAAGTACAAATAGATATGGGAAACTATGTGTTGCCGGTCTTTAAAATTTATAAATCTGACCGAAGGTAACAGTTTTTCCTTTGTAAAATTGCAAATTGTAAATTCAACCTTGAACCCTGTACTAGTTTTTTTTTTGCCGGTACAAAGTTCAAAGTTCAAAATATTTTCTAATAGATGTGTCTTAGCAAAGTGGTTTCCTTGTCAAGGCTTATCCCTTTTGGCATCGTGGTTGTGTGTTATTGTGCAGGTTGTAAATCACATTTTGAACTTTGTACCTCTTTCCCATCATACAAAGTTCAAATCTTAATATGCACTTTTGCGATTTAGTCAAGATTTTTCTACGGTAGTGTTTTTGTGTGTCACATTTTCCAAAACCTGCCATAAATATCCTGGGACCCACCATTGTTGTAACGTGCATGGACAAATTTAAAATTTTTTGAATCCTATTCTTTGAACTCATTTTATAGTTCAAATTCCATATTTCGAGAAGTGATAATGAACGAGTAAGGGGCTGCATGCAAAAATTTATAGGCTGACGCTGAAATGATTGATGAGACTCAAGGAATGATTGCTAGCTCAGTTCAACATTTTTATTTCCCAATTTGGAGTGTGAGAAACAGCTCGCTTGCAGTTATTGCAGCAGTAAAATTTATGGAGAGGCCATCATGTCAAGTTATTGAAAATCAAAGCAAAGTGTGTATATTTATTCTTTCCGCTCCTTCTTCTTTTTCACTCTATTTAATTGGTTTCTGGAAGTGTCTTGGAGCAGTGAGGTAATTTTTCAGAAGACAGGAAATTAGTGAGTTTCATGGTAACCTTGGCTTTGTTTTCCTTTAAGCTTTCTCCATTTTAAAGGCAAAGAGCTGTGTCTGTGAGTTCCTGCAAGTTTTTATTTCAATATGTCTTCTTCTGGAGTAAAATTCACAAAGGAAAATAAATTTTCCCCAATCA